>JAVLSZ010000152.1:167500-182500 GCA_032313775.1 Urocyon cinereoargenteus | reverse complement strand
AGGGTTAGGGTTAGGGTACGGGTTAGGGTTAGGGTACCGGTTAGGGTTAGGGTACGGGTTAGGGTTAGGCTTAGCGTACGGGTTAGGGTTAGGGTTAGGGGTTAGGGTTAGGGTTAGTGTTAGGGGATGGTTTAGTGTTAGGGTTAGGGTATGGGTTAGGGTTAGGGTTAGGTTTAGGGTACGGGTTAGGGTTAGGGTACGTGTTAGGATTAGGGTTAGGGTACGGGTCAGGGTTAGGGTTGGGGGTTAGGGTTAGGGTACGGGTTAGGGTTAGGGTACGGGTTAGGGTTAGGTTTAGGTTTAGGGTACGGGTTAGGGTTAGGGTACGGGTTACGGTTAGGTTTAGCTAAGGGTTAGGGTTAGGGTAAGGGTACGGGTTAGGGTTAGGGTTCGGGTTAGGTTTAGGGTTAGGGTTAGCGTACGGGTTAGGGTTAGGGTTAGGGTACGGGTAAGGTTTAGGGTTAGGGTTAGGGTTAGTGTACGGGTTGGGGTTAGGGTTAGGGTTAGGGTACGGGTTAGGGTACGGGTTAGGGTTAGGGTTAGGGTACGGGTTAGGGTTAGGGTTAGGGTACGGGTTAGGGTTAGGGTTAGTGATAGTGTTAGTGTTAAAGTACTTGTTAGCGTTAGTGTTAGGGTTAGGGTTAGGGTTAGGGGTTAGGGGTTAGGGTTAGGGTTAGGGTACGGGTTAGGGTACGAGTTAGGGTTAGGGTGAGGGTTAGGGTATGGGTTAGGGTTAGGGTTAGGGTACGGGTTAGGGTTAGGGTTAGGGTAAGTGTTAGGGTAAGGGTTAGGGTTAGGGTACGGGTTAGGGTACGGGTTAGGGTACGGGTTAGGTTTAGAGTTAGGGTTAGGGTACGGGTTAGGGTTAGGGTACAGGTTAGGGTTAGGGTACGGGTTAGGGTTAGGGTTAGTGTTAGGTTTAGGGTACAGGTTAGGTTTAGGGTACGGGTTAGTGTACGTGTTATGGTTAGGGTACGGGTTAGGGTTAGGGTTAGGGGTTAGGGTTAGGGTTAGGGTTAGGGTTAGGGTTAGGGTACGGGTTAGGGTTAGGGTACGAGTTAGGGTTAGGGATAGGGTACGGGTTAGGGTGAGGGTACGGTTAGGGTTAGGGTTAGGGTACGTGTTAGGGTTAGGGTTAGGGGTTAGGGTTAGGGTTAGGGTTAGATACGGGTTAGGGTACGGGTTAGGGTTAGGGTATGGGTTAGGGTTAGGGTACGGGTTAGGGTTAGGGTTATGGGTTAGGGGTTATTGTTAGGGTAAGGGTTGGGGTTAGGGTTAGGGTACGGGTTAGGGTACGAGTTAGGGTTAGGGTTAGGGTTGGGTACGGTTTAGGTTTAGGGTTAGGGTTCAGGTTGGGGTTAGGGTTAGGGTACGGGTTAGGGTTACAGTTAGGGTTAGGGTAAAGGTTAGGGTACGGGTTAGGGTTAGGGTTAGGTTTAGGTTTAGGGTACGGGTTAGGGTTAGGGTTAGGGTAATTGTTAGGGTTAGGGTACGGGTTAGGGTATGGGTTAGGGTTAGGGTACGGGTTAGGGTACGGGTTAGGGTACAGGTTAGGGTTAGGGTTAGGGTTAGCGCACGGGTTAGGTTTAGGGTACCGGTTAGGGTTAGGGTACGGGTTAGGGTTAGGCTTAGCGTACGGGTTAGGTTAATGGTTACGGGTTAGGGTAGGCTTAGGGTTAGGGTACGGGTAAGTGTTAGGGTACGGGTTAGGGTGAGGGTTAGGTTTAGGGTACGGGTTAGGGTTAGGGTACGGGTTAGGATTAGGGTTAGGGTACGGGTTAGGGTTAGGGTTTGGGGTTAGGGTTAGGGATAGGTTTAGGGTTAGGGTTAGGGTACGTGTTAGGGTTAGGGTACGGGTTAGGGTTAGGGTTAGGAAAGAGTTAGGGTTAGGGTTAGGGTACGGGTTAGGGTTAGGGTACGGGTTAGGGTTAGGGTTAGAGTTAGGGTTAGCGTACGGGTTAGGGTTAGGTTTAGGGTTAGGGTTAGGGTACGGGTTAGGGTTAGGGTACGGGTTAGGGTTAGGGTACGGGTTAGGGTTAGGGTTTGGAAAGGGTTAGTGTTAGGGTTAGGGTTAGTGTTAGGGTACGGGTTAAGGTTAGGGTTAGGGTACGGGTTCGGGTACAGGTTAGGGTTAGGGTTATTGTACGGGTTAGGGTTAGGTTTAGGGTTAGGGTTAGGGGTTAGGGGTTACGGTTAGGGTTATGGTTAGGGTTAGGGTTAGGGTACGGGTTAGGGTACGGGTTAGGGTTAGGGTACGGGTTAGGGTACGGGTTAGGGTTAGGGTTAGGTTTAGGTTTAGGGTACGGGTTAGGGTTAGGGTACGGGTAAGTGTTAGGGTTAGGGTACGGGTTAGGTTTAGGGTACGGGTTAGGATACGTGTTAGGGTTAGGGTACGGGTTAGGGTTAGGGTTAGGGTTAGGGTTAGGTTTAGGGTTAGGTTACGGGTTAGGGTTAGGGTACGGCTTAGTGTTAGGGATAGGGTACGTGTTAGCGTGAGGGTACGGGTTAGGGTTAGGTTTAGGGTACGTGTTATGTTTAGGTTTAGGAGTTAGGGTTAGGGTTAGGGTTAGGGTACGCGTTAGGGTTAGTGTTAGGGTTAGGGTTAGGGTACGGGTTAGGTTTAGGGTACGTGTTAGGGTTAGGGTTAGTGTACAGGTTAGGTTTAGGGTTAGGGGTTAGGGTTAGGGTTAGGGTTAGAGTAGGGTTATGGTACGGGTTAGGGTTAGGGTACGGGTTAGGATTAGGGTTAGGGTTAGGGTTAGAGTTAGGGTACGGGTTAAGGTTAGGGTTAGGTTTAGGTTTAGGTTTAGGGTACGGGTTAGGGTTAGGGTACGGATTAGGTTTAGGGTTAGGGTTAGGGTTAGTGTTAGGAAAGGGTTAGGGTTAGGGTTAGGTTTAGGGTACGGGTTAGGGTACGGTTTAGGGTTAGGGTTAGGTTTAGGGTTAGGGTACGGGTTAGGGTTAGGGTTAGGGTACGGGTTAGGTTTAGGGTTAGTGTACGGGTTAGGGTTAGGTTTAGGGTTAGGGTTAGGTTGAGGGTACGGGTTAGGGTTAGGGTTAGGGTTAGGGTTAGGGTTAGGGTTAGCAAAGGGTTAGGGTTAGTGTTAGGGTTAGGGTTAGGGTTAGGGTTAGGTTACGGGATAGGGTTAGGGTTAGGGTTAGGGTACGGGTTAAGGTTAGGGTTAGGGTACGGGTTAGGGTTAGGGTTAGGGTTAAGGTTAGGGTTAGGTTACGGGTTAGGTTTAGGGTTAGGGTTAGTGGTAGGGTTAGCGTACGGGTTAGGGTTAGGGTTCGGGTTAGGGTTAGGTTACGGTTTAGGGTTAGGGTACGGGTTAGGGTTAGGGTTAGGGTTAGGGTTAGGTTTAGTGTTAGGGTTAGCAAAGGGTTAGGGTTAGGGTTAGGGTTAGGGTACGGGTTAGGGTTAGGTGTAGGGTACGGGTTAGGGTTAGGGTTAGGGTTAGGGACAGGGTACGGGTTAGGGTTAGGGTTAGGGTTAGGGGTTAGGGGTTAGTTTTAGGGTTAGGGTTAGTGTTAGGGTACGGGTTAGGGTTAGGGTACGGGTTAGTGTTAGGGTTAGGGTTAGGGTTAGGGTTAGGGTACGGGTTAGGGTTAGGGTACTGGTTAGGGTTAGGGTTAGGGTTAGGGTTAGGTTTAAGTTTAGGAAAGGGTTAGGGTTAGAGTTAGGGTTAGGGTTTGGGTTAACGGTAGGGTTAGGGTACGGGTTAGGGTTAGGGTTAGTGTTAGGGTTAGGGTTAGGGTTAGGGTACGGGTTAGGGTTAGGGTACCGGTTAGGGTTAGGTTACGGGTTAGGTTTAGGGTAAGGATTAGGTTTAGGATTAGGGTTAGGTTACGGGTTAGGGTACGAGTTAGGGTTAGGGTTAGGGTTAGGGTTGGGGTTAGGTTTAGGGTACGGGTTAGGGTTAGAGTTAGGGTTAGGGGAAGGTTTAGGGTACGGGTTAGGGTTAGGGTTAGGGTTAGGGTTAGGTTTAGGGTACGGTTTAGGGTTAGGGATAGGGTAAGGTTTAGGGTTAGGGTTAGGGTTAGTGTTAGGGTTAGGGCACGGTTTAGGGTTAGGGTACCGGTTAGGGTTAGGGTACGGGTTAGGGTTAGGCTTAGCGTACAGGTTAGGGTTAGGTTTAGGGGTTAGGGTTAGGTTTAGGGTAAGGGTACGGGTTAGGGTACGGGTTAGGGTATTGGTTAGATTTAGGGTAAGGGTTAGGGTTAGGGTACGGGTTAGGGTTAGGGTTAGGTTACGGGTTAGGGTACGGGTTAGGGTTAGGGTACGGGTTAGGGTACGGGTTAGGTTTAGGGTACGGGTTAGGGTTAGGGTACGGGTTAGGGTTAGGGCACGGGTTAGGATTAGGGTACGGGTTAGGGTTAGGGTTAGGGTTAGGTTTAGGGTACGGGTTAGGGTTAGGTTACGGGTTAGGGTTAGGGTTAGTGTACGGGTTAGGGTAAGGGTTAGGGGTTAGGGTTAGAGTTAGGGTTAGGGTACGGGTTAGGGGTAGGGTACGGGTTAGGGTTAGGGTTAGGGTTAGGGTTAGAGTTAGGGTTAGCGTACGGGTTAGGGTTAGGGTTAGGGTTAGGGTACGGGTTAGGGTTAGTGTACGGGTTAGGGTTCGGGTTAGGGTTAGGGTTAGGGTACGGGTTAGGGTTAGGGTTAGGGTTAGGGTACGGGTTAGGGTTAGGGTTAGGGGTTAGGGTAGTGTACGGGTTAGGGTTAGGGTTATGGTTAGGGTACGGATTAGGTTTAGGGTTAGGGTTAGTGTTAGGGTTAAAGTACGGGTTAGGGTTAGTGTTAGAGTTAGGGTTAGGGTTAGGGGTTAGGGGTTAGTGTTAGGGTAAGGGTTAGGGTTAGGGTTAGGGTACGGGTTAGGGTACGAGTTAGGGTTAGGGTTAGGGTTGGGTACAGTTTAGGGTTAGGGTTAGGGTTCGGGTTGGGGTTAGCATTAGGGTACGGGTTAGGGTTAGAGTTAGGGTTAGGGTAAGGGTTAGGGTACAAGTTAGGGTTAGGGTTAGGGTTAGGGTTAGGTTTAGGGTACGGGTTAGGGTTAGGGTTAGGGTTAGGGTTAGGTTTAGTGTACGGGTTAGGGTTAGGGTTAGGGTAAGTGTTAGGGGTAAGGTACGGGTTAGGGTACTGGTTAGGGTTAGGGTACGGGTTAGGGTACGGGTTAGGGTTAGGGTTAGGGTTAGGGTTAGGGTTAGGGCACGGTTTAGGGTTAGGGTACCGGATAGGTTTAGGGTACGGGTTAGGGTTAGGCTTAGCGTACGGGTAAGGGTTAGGGTTAGGGGTTAGGGTTAGGGTTAGGGTTAGGGTACGGGTTAGTGTTAGGGTACGGGTTAGGGTTAGGGTTAGGTTTAGGATACGGGTTAGGGTTAGGGTACGGGTTAGTATTAGGGTTAGGGTACGGGTTAGGGTTAGGGTTTGGGGTTAGGGTTAGGGTTAGGGTTAGGTTTAGGTTTAGGGTGCGGGTTAGGGTTAGTGTACGGGTTAGGGTTAGGGTTAGGGTTACGGTTAGCGTACGGGTTAGGGTTAGGGTTAGGGTTAGGTTTAGGGTACGGGTTAGGGTTAGGGTACGGATTAGGGTTAGGGTAGGAAAGGGTTAGGGTTAGGGTTAGGGTATGGGTTAGGGTTAGGGTACGGGTTAGGGTTAGGGTTAGAGTTGGGGTTAGGGTTAGGAAAGGGTTAGTGTTAGGGTTAGGGTAGGGTTAGGGTACGGGTTAAGGTCAGGGTTAGGGTACGGGTTAGGGTTAGGGTTTGGGTTAGGGTTAGGGTACGGGTTAGGGTTAGGGTTAGGAAAGGGTTAGTGTTAGGGTTAGGGTAGGGTTAGGGTACGGGTTAAAGTTAGGGTTAGGGTACGGGTTAGGGTAAAGGTTTGGGTTAGGGTTAGGGTATGGGATAGGGTTAGGTTTAGGGTTAGGGTTAGGGGTTAGGTCTTACGGTTAGGGTTATGGTTAGGGTTAGTGTTAGGGTACGGGTTAGGGTACGGGTTAGGGTTAGGGTTAGGTTTAGTGTTAGGGTACGGGTTAGTGTTAGCGTTAGAGTTAGGTTTAGGGTTAGAGTTAGGGTACGGGTTAGGTTACGGGTTAGGGTTAGGGTACGGGTTAGGGTTAGGGTTAGGGTTAGGTTTAGGAAAGGGTTAGGTTTAGGGTTAGGGTACGGGTTAGGGTTAGGTTTAGGGTTAGGGTTAGGGTATGGGTTAGGGTTAAGGTACGGGTTAGGGTTAGGGTACGTGTTAGGGTACGGGTTAGGGTTAGGGTTAGGGTACGCGTTAGGGTTAGGGTTGGGTTAGGGTTAGGGTTAGGGTTAGGGTAAGGGTTAGGGTTAGGGTACGGGTTAGGGTACGGGTTAGGGTTAGGGTTAGGGTTAGGGTACGGGTTAGGGTAGGGTACGGATTAGGGTTAGGGTTAGGGTTAGTGTTAGGGTTAAAGTACGGGTTAGGGTTAGGGTTAAGGTTAGGGTTAGGATTAGGGGTTAGGGGTTAGTGTTAGTGTAAGGGTTAGGGTTAGGGTTAGGGTACGGGTTAGGGTACGAGTTAGGGTTAGGGTTAGGGTTGGGTACGGGTTAGGGTTAGGGTTAGGGTTCGGGTTGGGTTTAGGGTTAGGGTACGGGTTAGAGTTAGAGTTAGGTTTAGGGTACGAGTTAGGGTTAGGGTACGGGTTAGGATTAGGGTTAGGGTACGGGTCAGGGTTAGGGTTATGGGTTAGGGTTAGGGTTAGGGTTAGGGTTAGGGTTAGGGTACGGGTTAGGTTTAGTGTACGGGTTAGGGTTAGGGGTTAGGGATTACGGTTAGTGTTATGGTTAGTGTTAGGTTTAGGGTACGGGTTAGGGTACGGGTTAGGGTTAGGGTACTGGTTAGGGTACGGGTTAGGGTACGGGTTAGGGTTAGGGTTAGGGTTAGGGTACGGGTTAGGGTTAGGGTACGGGTTCGGGTTAGGGTTAGGGTACGGGTTAGCTTTAGGGTACGGGTTAGGGTACGTGTTAGGGTTAGGGTTCGGGTCAGTGTTAGGGTTGGGGGTTAGGGTTAGGGTTAGGGTTAGGGTTAGGGTACGGGTTAGGGTTAGGGTACGGGTTAGGGTTAGTGTTAGGGTTAGGGTTAGCGTACGGGTTAGGGTTAGGTTTAGGGTTAGGGTACGGGTTAGGTTTAGGGTACGGTTTAGGGTTAGGTTTAGGAAAGAGTTAGGGTTAGGGTTAGGGTATGGGTTAGGGTTAGGGTACGGGTTAGCGTTAGGGTAAGAGTTAGGGTTAGCGTATGGGTTAGGGTTAGGGTTAGGGTTACGGTTAGGGTTAGAGTACGGGTTAGGGTTAGGGTACGGGTTAGGGTTAGGGTTAGGATGAGGGTTAGGGTTAGGGTTAGGAAAGGGTTAGTGTTAGGGTTAGGGTTAGGGTACGGGTTAGGGTTAGGGTTAGGGTTAGCGTACGGGTTAGGGTTAGGGTTAGGGTTAGGGTACGGTTTAGGGTTAGGGTACCGGTTAGGGTTAGGGTACGGGTTAGGGTTAGGCTTAGCGTACGGGTTAGGGTTAGGGTTAGGGGTTAGGGTTAGGGTTAGTGTTAGGGGATGGTTTAGTGTTAGGGTTAGGGTATGGGTTAGGGTTAGGGTTAGGTTTAGGGTACGGGTTAGGGTTAGGGTACGTGTTAGGATTAGGGTTAGGGTACGGGTCAGGGTTAGGGTTGGGGGTTAGGGTTAGGGTACGGGTTAGGGTTAGGGTACGGGTTAGGGTTAGGTTTAGGTTTAGGGTACGGGTTAGGGTTAGGGTACGGGTTACGGTTAGGTTTAGCTAAGGGTTAGGGTTAGGGTAAGGGTACGGGTTAGGGTTAGGGTACGGGTTAGGTTTAGGGTTAGGGTTAGTGTACGGGTTAGGGTTAGGGTTAGGGTACGGGTAAGGTTTAGGGTTAGGGTTAGGGTTAGTGTACGGGTTGGGGTTAGGGTTAGGGTTAGGGTACGGGTTAGGGTACGGGTTAGGGTTAGGGTTAGGGTACGGGTTAGGGTTAGGGTTAGGGTACGGGTTAGGGTTAGGGTTAGTGATAGTGTTAGTGTTAAAGTACTTGTTAGCGTTAGTGTTAGGGTTAGGGTTAGGGTTAGGGGTTAGGGGTTAGGGTTAGGGTTAGGGTACGGGTTAGGGTACGAGTTAGGGTTAGGGTGAGGGTTAGGGTATGGGTTAGGGTTAGGGTTAGGGTACGGGTTAGGGTTAGTGTTAGGGTAAGTGTTAGGGTAAGGGTTAGGGTTAGGGTACGGGTTAGGGTACGGGTTAGGGTACGGGTTAGGTTTAGAGTTAGGGTTAGGGTACGGGTTAGGGTTAGGGTACAGGTTAGGGTTAGGGTACGTGTTAGGGTTAGGGTTAGTGTTAGGTTTAGGGTACAGGTTAGGTTTAGGGTACGGGTTAGTGTACGTGTTATGGTTAGGGTACGGGTTAGGGTTAGGGTTAGGGGTTAGGGTTAGGGTTAGGGTTAGGGTTAGCGTACGGGTTAGGGTTAGGGTACGAGTTAGGGTTAGGGATAGGGTACGGGTTAGGGTGAGGGTACGGTTAGGGTTAGGGTTAGGGTACGTGTTAGGGTTAGGGTTAGGGGTTAGGGTTAGGGTTAGGGTTAGATACGGGTTAGGGTACGGGTTAGGGTTAGGGTATGGGTTAGGGTTAGGGTACGGGTTAGGGTTAGGGTTATGGGTTAGGGGTTATTGTTAGGGTAAGGGTTAGGGTTAGGGTTAGGGTACGGGTTAGGGTACGAGTTAGGGTTAGGGTTAGGGTTGGGTACGGTTTAGGTTTAGGGTTAGGGTTCAGGTTGGGGTTAGGGTTAGGGTACGGGTTAGGGTTACAGTTAGGGTTAGGGTAAAGGTTAGGGTACGGGTTAGGGTTAGGGTTAGGGTTAGGTTTAGGTTTAGGGTACGGGTTAGGGTTAGGGTTAGGGTAATTGTTAGGGTTAGGGTACGGGTTAGGGTATGGGTTAGGGTTAGGGTACGGGTTAGGGTACGGGTTAGGGTAGAGTTAGGGTTAGGGTTAGGGTTAGGGCACGGGTTAGGGTTAGGGTACCGGTTAGGGTTAGGGTACGGGTTAGGGTTAGGCTTAGCGTACGGGTTAGGTTAATGGTTACGGGTTAGGGTAGGGTTAGGGTTAGGGTACGGGTAAGTGTTAGGGTACGGGTTAGGGTGAGGGTTAGGTTTAGGGTACGGGTTAGGGTTAGGGTACGGGTTAGGATTAGGGTTAGGGTACGGGTTAGGGTTAGGGTTTGGGGTTAGGGTTAGGGATAGGTTTAGGGTTAGGGTTAGGGTACGTGTTAGGGTTAGGGTACGGGTTAGGGTTAGGGTTAGGAAAGAGTTAGGGTTAGGGTTAGGGTACGGGTTAGGGTTAGGGTACGGGTTAGGTTTAGGGTTAGAGTTAGGGTTAGCGTACGGGTTAGGGTTAGGTTTAGGGTTAGGGTTAGGGTACGGGTTAGGGTTAGGGTACGGGTTAGGGTTAGGGTACGGGTTAGGGTTAGGGTTTGGAAAGGGTTAGTGTTAGGGTTAGGGTTAGTGTTAGGGTACGGGTTAAGGTTAGGGTTAGTGTACGGTTTCGGGTACGGGTTAGGGTTAGGGTTATTGTACGGGTTAGGGTTAGGGTTAGGGTTAGGGTTAGGGTTAGGGGTTAGGGGTTACGGTTAGGGTTATGGTTAGGGTTAGGGTTAGGGTACGGGTTAGGGTACGGGTTAGGGTTAGGGTACGGGTTAGGGTACGGGTTAGGGTTAGGGTTAGGTTTAGGTTTAGGGTACGGGTTAGGGTTAGGGTACGGGTAAGGGTTAGGGTTAGGGTACGGGTTAGGTTTAGGGTACGGGTTAGGATACGTGTTAGGGTTAGGGTACGGGTTAGGGTTAGGGTTAGGGTTAGGGTTAGGTTTAGGGTTAGGTTACGGGTTAGGGTTAGGGTACGGCTTAGTGTTAGGGATAGGGTACGTGTTAGCGTGAGGGTACGGGTTAGGGTTAGGTTTTGGGTACGTGTTATGTTTAGGTTTAGGAGTTAGGGTTAGGGTTAGGGTTAGGGTACGCGTTAGGGTTAGTGTTAGGGTTAGGGTTAGGGTACGGGTTAGGTTTAGGGTACGTGTTAGGGTTAGGGTTAGTGTACAGGTTAGGTTTAGGGTTAGGGTTTAGGGTTAGGGTTAGGGTTAGAGTAGGGTTATGGTACGGGTTAGGGTTAGGGTACGGGTTAGGATTAGGGTTAGGGTTAGGGTTAGAGTTAGGGTACGGGTTAAGGTTAGGGTTAGGTTTAGGTTTAGGTTTAGGGTACGGGTTAGGGTTAGGGTACGGATTAGGTTTAGGGTTAGGGTTAGGGTTAGTGTTAGGAAAGGGTTAGGGTTAGGGTTAGGTTTAGGGTACGGGTTAGGGTACGGTTTAGGGTTAGGGTTAGGTTTAGGGTTAGGGTACGGGTTAGGGTTAGGGTTAGGGTACGGGTTAGGTTTAGGGTTAGTGTACGGGTTAGGGTTAGGTTTAGGGTTAGGGTTAGGTTGAGGGTACGGGTTAGGGTTAGGGTTAGGGTTTGGGTTAGGGTTAGCAAAGGGTTAGGGTTAGTGTTAGGGTTAGGGTTAGGGTTAGGTTACGGGATAGGGTTAGGGTTAGGGTTAGGGTACGGGTTAAGGTTAGGGTTAGGGTACGGGTTAGGGTTAGGGTTAGGGTTAAGGTTAGGGTTAGGTTACGGTTTAGGGTTAGGGTTAGGGTTAGTGGTAGGGTTAGCGTACGGGTTAGGGTTAGGGTTCGGGTTAGGGTTAGGTTACGGTTTAGGGTTAGGGTACGGGTTAGGGTTAGGGTTAGGGTTAGGGTTAGGGTTAGGGTTAGGGTTAGGGTACGGGTTAGGGTTAGGGTACTGGTTAGGGTTAGGGTTAGGGTTAGGGTTAGGTTTAAGTTTAGGAAAGGGTTAGGGTTAGAGTTAGGGTTAGGGTTTGGGTTAACGGTAGGGTTAGGGTACGGGTTAGGGTTAGGATTAGTGTTAGGGTTAGGGTTAGGGTTAGGGTACGGGTTAGGGTTAGGGTACCGGTTAGGGTTAGGTTACGGGTTAGGTTTAGGGTAAGGATTAGGTTTAGGATTAGGGTTAGGTTACGGGTTAGGGTACGAGTTAGGGTTAGGGTTAGGGTTAGGGTTGGGGTTAGGTTTAGGGTACGGGTTAGGGTTAGAGTTAGGGTTAGGGGAAGGTTTAGGGTACGGGTTAGGGTTAGGGTTAGGGTTAGGGTTAGGTTTAGGGTACGGTTTAGGGTTAGGGATAGGGTAAGGTTTAGGGTTAGGGTTAGGGTTAGTGTTAGGGTTAGGGCACGGTTTAGGGTTAGGGTACCGGTTAGGGTTAGGGTACGGGTTAGGGTTAGGCTTAGCGTACAGGTTAGGGTTAGGTTTAGGGGTTAGGGTTAGGTTTAGGGTAAGGGTACGGGTTAGGGTACGGGTTAGGGTATTGGTTAGATTTAGGGTAAGGGTTAGGGTTAGGGTACGGGTTAGGGTTAGGGTTAGGTTACGGGTTAGGGTACGGGTTAGGGTTAGGGTACGGGTTAGGGTACGGGTTAGGTTTAGGGTACGGGTTAGGGTTAGGGTACGGGTTAGGGTTAGGGCACGGGTTAGGATTAGGTTACGGGTTAGGGTTAGGGTTAGGGTTAGGTTTAGGGTACGGGTTAGGGTTAGGTTACGGGTTAGGGTTAGGGTTAGTGTACGGGTTAGGGTAAGGGTTAGGGGTTAGGGTTAGAGTTAGGGTTAGGGTACGGGTTAGGGGTAGGGTACGGGTTAGGGTTAGGGTTAGGGTTAGGGTTAGAGTTAGGGTTAGCGTACGGGTTAGGGTTAGGGTTAGGGTTAGGGTACGGGTTAGGGTTAGTGTACGGGTTAGGGTTAGGGTTAGGGTTAGGGTTAGGGTACGGGTTAGGGTTAGGGTTAGGGTACGGGTTAGGGTTAGGGTTAGGGGTTAGGGTAGTGTACGGGTTAGGGTTAGGGTTAGGGTTAGGGTACGGATTAGGTTTAGGGTTAGGGTTAGTGTTAGGGTTAAAGTACGGGTTAGGGTTAGTGTTAGAGTTAGGGTTAGGGTTAGGGGTTAGGGGTTAGTGTTAGGGTAAGGGTTAGGGTTAGGGTTAGGGTACGGGTTAGGGTACGAGTTAGGGTTAGGGTTAGGGTTGGGTACAGTTTAGGGTTAGGGTTAGGGTTCGGGTTGGGGTTAGCATTAGGGTACGGGTTAGGGTTAGAGTTAGGGTTAGCGTAAGGGTTAGGGTACAAGTTAGGGTTAGGGTTAGGGTTAGGGTTAGGTTTAGGGTACGGGTTAGGGTTAGGGTTAGGGTTAGGGTTAGGTTTAGTGTACGGGTTAGGGTTAGGGTTAGGGTAAGTGTTAGGGGTAAGGTACGGGTTAGGGTACTGGTTAGGGTTAGGGTACGGGTTAGGGTACGGGTTAGGGTTAGGGTTAGGGTTAGGGTTAGGGTTAGGGCACGGTTTAGGGTTAGGGTACCGGTTAGGTTTAGGGTACGGGTTAGGGTTAGGCTTAGCGTACGGGTTAGGGTTAGGGTTAGGGGTTAGTGTTAGGGTTAGGGTTAGGGTACGGGTTAGTGTTAGGGTACGGGTTAGGGTTAGGGTTAGGTTTAGGGTACGGGTTAGGGTTAGGGTACGGGTTAGTATTAGGGTTAGGGTACGGGTTAGGGTTAGGGTTTGGGGTTAGGGTTAGGGTTAGGGTTAGGTTTAGGTTTAGGGTGCGGGTTAGGGTTAGTGTACGGGTTAGGGTTAGGGTTAGGGTTACGGTTAGCGTACGGGTTAGGGTTAGGGTTAGGGTTAGGTTTAGGGTACGGGTTAGGGTTAGGGTACGGATTAGGGTTAGGGTAGGAAAGGGTTAGGGTTAGGGTTAGGGTTAGGGTATGGGTTAGGGTTAGGGTACGGGTTAGGGTTAGGGTTAGAGTTGGGGTTAGGGTTAGGAAAGGGTTAGTGTTAGGGTTAGGGTAGGGTTAGGGTACGGGTTAAGGTCAGGGTTAGGGTACGGGTTAGGGTTAGGGTTTGGGTTAGGGTTAGGGTACGGGTTAGGGTTAGGGTTAGGAAAGGGTTAGTGTTAGGGTTAGGGTAGGGTTAGGGTACGGGTTAAAGTTAGGGTTAGGGTACGGGTTAGGGTAAAGGTTTGGGTTAGGGTTAGGGTACGGGATAGGGTTAGGTTTAGGGTTAGGGTTAGGTTTAGTGTTAGGGTACGGGTTAGTGTTAGCGTTAGAGTTAGGTTTAGGGTTAGAGTTAGGGTACGGGTTAGGTTACGGGTTAGGGTTAGGGTACGGGTTAGGGTTAGGGTTAGGGTTAGGTTTAGGAAAGGGTTAGGTTTAGGGTTAGGGTACGGGTTAGGTTTAGGTTTAGGGTTAGGGTTAGGGTATGGGTTAGGGTTAAGGTACGGGTTAGGGTTAGGGTACGTGTTAGGGTACGGGTTAGGGTTAGGGTTAGGGTACGCGTTAGGGTTAGGGTTGGGTTAGGGTTAGGGTTAGGGTTAGGGTAAGGGTTAGGGTTAGGGTACGGGTTAGGGTACGGGTTAGGGTTAGGGTTAGGGTTAGGGTACGGGTTAGGGTTAGGGTACGGATTAGGGTTAGGGTTAGGGTTAGTGTTAGGGTTAAAGTACGGGTTAGGGTTAGGGTTAAGGTTAGGGTTAGGGTTAGGGGTTAGTGGTTAGTGTTAGGGTAAGGGTTAGGGTTAGGGTTAGGGTACGGGTTAGGGTACGAGTTAGGGTTAGGGTTAGGGTTGGGTACGGGTTAGGGTTAGGGTTAGGGTTCGGGTTGGGGTTAGGGTTAGGGTACGGGTTAGTGTTAGAGTTAGGTTTAGGGTACGAGTTAGGGTTAGGGTACGGGTTAGGATTAGGGTTAGGGTACGGGTCAGGGTTAGGGTTATGGGTTAGGGTTAGGGTTAGGGTTAGGGTTAGGGTTAGGGTACGGGTTAGGTTTAGGGTACGGGTTAGGGTTAGGGGTTAGGGATTACGGTTAGTGTTATGGTTAGTGTTAGGTTTAGGGTACGGGTTAGGGTACGGGTTAGGGTTAGGGTACTGGTTAGGGTACGGGTTAGGGTACGGGTTAGTGTTAGGGTACGGGTTAGGGTACGGGTTAGGGTTAGGGTACGGGTTCGGGTTAGGGTTACGGTACGGGTTAGGTTTAGGGTACGGGTTAGGGTACGTGTTAGGGTTAGGGTTCGGGTCAGTGTTAGGGTTGGGGGTTAGGGTTAGGGTTAGGGTTAGGGTTAGGGTACGGGTTAGGGTTAGGGTACGGGTTAGGGTTAGTGTTAGGGTTAGGGTTAGGTTTAGGAAAGAGTTAGGGTTAGGGTTAGGGTATGGGTTAGGGTTAGGGTACGGGTTAGCGTTAGGGTAAGAGTTAGGGTTAGCGTATGTGTTAGGGTTAGGGTTAGGGTTACGGTTAGGGTTAGAGTACGGGTTAGGGTTAGGGTACGGGTTAGGGTTAGGGTTAGGATGAGGGTTAGGGTTAGGAAAGTGTTAGTGTTAGGGTTAGGGTTAGGGTACGGGTTAGGGTTAGGGATAGGGTTAGGGTTAGGAGTTAGGGGTTATGGTTAGTGTTATGGTTAGGGTTAGGGTTAGGGTACGGGTTAGGGTACGGGTTAGGGTTAGGGTATGGGTTAGGGTATGGGTTAGGGTGCGGGTTAGAGTTAGGGTTAAGGTACGGGTTAGGGTTAGGGTACGGGTTAGGGTTAGGGTTAGGGAACGGGTTAGGTTTAGGGTACGGGTTAGGGTACGTGTTAGGGTTAGGGTATGGGTTAGGGTTAGGGTTAGGGGTTAGGGTTAGGGTTAGGGCACGGTTTAGGGTTAGGGTACCGGTTAGGTTTAGGGTACGGGTTAGGGTTAGGCTTAGCGTACGGGTTAGGGTTAGGGTTAGGGTTAGGGGTTAGTGTTAGGGTTAGGGTTAGGGTACGGGTTAGTGTTAGGGTACGGGTTAGGGTTAGGGTTCGGTTTAGGGTACGGGTTAGCGTTAGGGTACGGGTTAGTATTAGGGATAGGGTACGGGTTAGGGTTAGGGTTAGGGTTAGGTTTAGGGTTAGGGTACGGGTTAGGGTTA
>JAVLSZ010000152.1:157500-162500 GCA_032313775.1 Urocyon cinereoargenteus | reverse complement strand
AGGGTACGGGTTAGGGTTAGGGTTAGGAAAGAGTTAGGGTTAGGGTTAGGGTACGGGTTAGGGTTAGGGTACGGGTAAAGGTTAGGTTTAGAGTTAGGGTTAGCGTACGGGTTAGGGTTAGGGTTAGGGTTAGGGTTAGGGTACGGGTTAGGGTTAGGGTACGGGTTAGGGTTAGGGTACGGGTTAGGGTTAGGGTTAGTGTTAGGGTTAGGGTTTGGAAAGGGTTAGTGTTAGGGTTAGGGTTAGGTTTAGGGTACGGGTTAAGGTTAGGGTTAGGGTACGGGTTAGGGTTAGGGTTAGGGTTAGGGTTAGGGTTAGGGTTAGGGTACGGGTTAGGGTTAGGGTTAGGGTTAGGGTTAGGGTTTAGGGGTTACGGTTAGGGTTTTGGTTAGGGTTAGGGTTAGGGTATGGGTTAGGGTACGGGTTAGGGTTAGGGTACCGGTTAGGGTACGGGTTAGGGTTAGGGTTAGGGTTAGGGTTAGGGTACGGGTTAGGGTTAGGGTATGGGTTAGGGTTAGGTTTAGGGTACGGGTTAGGTTTAGGGTACGGGTTAGGGTACGTGTTAGGGTTAGGGTACGGGTCAGGGTTAGGGTTAGGGGTTAGGGCTAGGGTTAGGGTTAGGGTTAGGGTACGGGTTAGGGTTAGGGTACGGCTTAGGGTTAGGGATAGGGTACGGGTTAGGGTGAGGGTACGGGTTAGGATTAGGGTTAGGATACGTGTTAGGGTTAGGTTTAGGGGTTAGGGTTAGGGTTAGGGTTAGGGTACGCGTTAGGGTTAGGGTTAGGGTTAGGTTTAGGGTACGGGTTAGGGTTAGGGTACGTGTTAGGGTTAGGGTTAGG
The DNA here is from genome assembly GCA_032313775.1 of Urocyon cinereoargenteus. Taxonomy (NCBI): domain Eukaryota; kingdom Metazoa; phylum Chordata; class Mammalia; order Carnivora; family Canidae; genus Urocyon; species Urocyon cinereoargenteus. The sequence goes on along the minus strand of JAVLSZ010000152.1, from coordinate 161,661 downwards.
GTACAGGTTAGTTTTAGGGTTAGGGGTTAGGGTTAGGGTTAGGGTTAGAGTAGGGTTATGGTACAGGTTAGGGTTAGGTTACGGGTTAGGATTAGGGTTAGGGTTAGGGTTAGGGTACGGGTTAGGGTTAGGGTTAGGTTTAGGTTTAGGTTTAGGGTACGGGTTAGGGTTAGGGTAAGGATTAGGTCTAGGGTTAGGGTTAGGGTTAGGGTTAGTGTTAGGAAAGGGTTAGGGTTAGGGTTAGGTTTAGGGTACGGGTTAGGGTACGGGTTAGGGTTAGGGTTAGGTTTAGGGTTAGGGTACAGGTTAGGGTTAGGGTTAGGGTACGGGTTAGGTTTAGGGTTAGGGTACAGGTTAGGGTTAGGGTTAGGATTAGGGTTAGGTTTAGGGTACGGGTTAGGGTTAGGGTTAGGGTTAGGGTTAGGGCACGGTTTAGGGTTAGGGTACCGGTTAGAGTTAGGGTACGGGTTAGGGTTAGGCTTAGCGTACGGGTTAGGGTTAGGGTTAGGGGTTAGGTTTAGGGTTAGGGTAAGGGTACGGGTTAGGGTTAGGGTTAGGGTATGGGTTAGGGTTAGGGTCAGGTTTAGGGTACGGGTTAGGGTTAGGGTACGGGTTAGGATTAGGTTTAGGGTACGGGTCAGGGTTAGGGTTGGGGGTTAGGGTTAGGGTTAGTGTTAGGGTTAGGGTACGGGTTATGGTTAGGATACGGGTTAGGGTTAGGGTTAGGGTTAGGGTTAGCGTACGGGTTAGGGTGGGGGTTAGGGTTAGGGTACGGGTTAGGGTTAGGGTTAGGAAAGAGTTAGGGTTAGGGTTAGGGTACGGGTTAGGGTTAGGGTTAGATTTAGGGTTAGCGTACGGGTTAGGGTTAGGGTTAGGGTTAGGGTTAGGTTACTGGTTAGGGTTAGGGTACGGGTTAGGTTTAGGGTTAGGGTTAGGGTTAGGGTTCGGGTTTGGAAAGGGTTAGTGTTAGGGCTAGGGTTAGGGTTAGGGTACGGGTTAAGGGTAGGGTTAGGGTACGGGTTAGGTTTAGGGTTAGGGTTAGGGTTAGGGTACGGGTTAGGGTTAGGGTTAGGGGTTAGGGGTTACGGTTAGGGTTATGGTTAGGGTTAGGGTTAGGGGACGTGTTAGGGTACGGGTTAGGGTTAGGGTACGGGTTAGGGTACGGGTTAGGGTATTGGTTAGGGTTAGGGTACGGGTTAGGTTTAGGGTACGGGTTAGGGTTAGGGTTAGGGTACGGGTTAGGTTTAGGGTACGGGTTAGGGTACGTGTTAGGGTTAGGGTACAGTTTAGGGTTAGGGTTAGGGGTTAGGGTTAGGGTTAGGGTTAGGGTACGGGTTAGGGTTAGGTTACGGCTTAGGGTTAGGGATAGGGTACGGGTTAGGGTGAGGGTACGGGTTAGGTTTAGGGTTAGGGTACGTGTTAGGGTTAGGGTTAGGGGTTAGGGTTAGGGTTAGGGTTAGGGTACGGGTTAGGGTTAGGGTTAGGTATGGGTTAGCGATAGGGTTAGCGTACGAGTTTGTTTAGGGTACAGGTTAGGGTTAGGTTAAGGGTTAGGGTTAGGTTTAGGGTACGGGTTAGGTTTAGGGTTAGGGTTAGGGTTAGGGTATGGGTTAGGGTACGGGTTAGGGTTAGGGTACGGGTTAGGGTACGGGTTAGGTTTAGGGTACGGGTTAGGGTTAGGGTACGGGTTAGGGTTAGGGCACGGGTTAGGTTTAGGTTACGGGTTAGGGTTAGGGTTAGGGTTAGTGTTAGGGTACGGGTTAGTGTTAGGGTTAGGGTTAGGGTTAGAGATAGGGTTAGCGTACGGGTTAGGGTTAGGGTTATGGTTAGGGTTAGGGTATGGGTTAGGGTTAGTGTACGGGTTAGTGTTAGGGTTAGGGTTAGGGTTAGGTTTAGTTTACGGGTTAGAGTTAGGGTTAGGTTAAGGGTTAGTGTTAAGGTACGGGTTAGGGTACGGGTTAGGGTTAGGGTACGGGTTAGGGTACGGGTTAGGGTTAGGGTTAGGTTTGGGGTTAGGGTTAGGGTTAGGGCACGGTTTAGGGTTAGGGTACCGGTTAGGTTTAGGGTACGGGTTAGGTTTAGGCTTAGCGTACGGGTTAGGGTTAGGGTTAGGGGTTAGGGTACGGGTTAGGGTTAGGGTACGGGTTAGTGTTAGGGTACGGGTTAGGGTTAGGGTTAGATTTAGGGTACGGGTTAGGGTTAGGGTACGGGTTAGGGTTAGGGTTAGGGTTAGGGTACGGGTTAGGGTTAGGGTTAGGGTTAGGATTAGGGTTAGGGTACATGTTAGGGTTAGGGTTTGGGGTTAGGGTTAGGGTTAGGGTTAGGTTTAGGGTTAGGGTACGAGTTAGGGTTAGTGTACGGGTTAGGGTTAGGGTTAGGGTTACGGTTAGCGTTCGGGTTAGGGTTAGGGTGAGGGTTAGGGTACGGGTTAGGGTTAGGGTTAGGGTTAGGGTACGGGTTAGGGTTAGGTTTAGGGTTAGGATTAGGGTTAGGGTACATGTTAGGGTTAGGGTTTGGGGTTAGGGTTAGGGTTAGGGTTAGGTTTAGGGTTAGGGTACGAGTTAGGGTTAGTGTACGGGTTAGGGTTAGGGTTAGGGTTACGGTTAGCGTACGGGTTAGGGTTAGGGTTAGGGTTAGGTTTAGGTTTAGGTTACGGGTTAGGGTTAGGGTACGGATTAGTGTTAGGGTAGGAAAGGGTTAGGGTTAGGGTTAGGGTATGGGTTAGGGTTAGGGTACGGGTTAGGGTTAGGGTTAGAGTTAGGGTTAGGGTTAGGAAAGGGTTAGTGTTAGGGTTAGGGTAGGGTTAGGGTACGGGTTAAGTTTAGGGTTAGGGTACGGGTTAGGGTTAGGTTTTGGGTTAGGGTTAGGGTACGGGTTAGGGTTAGTGTTAGGAAAGGGTTAGTGTTAGGGTTAGGGTAGGGTTAGGGTATGGGTTAAGGTTAGGGTTAGGGTACGGATTAGGGTTAGGGTTTGGGTTAGGGTTAGGGTACGGGATAGGGTTAGGTTTAGGGTTAGGGTTAGGTGTTAGGGCTTACGGTTAGGGTTATGGTTAGGGTTAGGGTTAGGGTACGGGTTAGGGTACGGGATAGGTTTAGGGTTAGGTTTAGTGTTAGGGTACGGGTTAGTGTTAGGGTTAGAGTTAGGTTTAGGGTTAGAGTTAGGGTACGGGTTAGGGTACGGTTTAGGGTTAGGGTACGGGTTAGGGTTTGGGTTAGGGTTAGGGTTAGGGTTAGGTTTAGGAAAGGGTTAGGTTTAGGGTTAGGGTACGGGTTAGGGTTAGGTTTAGGGTTAGGGTTAGGGTATGGGTTAGGGTTAAGGTACGGGTTAGGGTTAGGGTACATGTTAGGGTAAGGGTTAGGGTTAGGGTTAGGGTACGGGTTAGGGTTAGGGTTGGGTTAGGGTTAGGGTTAGGGTTAGGGTACGGGTTAGGGTTAGGGTACGGGTTAGGGTACGGGTTAGGGTTAGGGTTAGGGTTAGGGTACGGGTTAGGGTTAGGGTACGGATTAGGGTTAGGGTTAGGGTTAGTGTTAGGGTTAAAGTACGGGTTAGGTTTAGGGTTAAGTTTAGGGTTAGGGTTAGGGGTTAGGGGTTAGTGTTAGGGTAAGTGTTAGGGTTAGGGTTAGTGTACGGGTTAGGGTACGAGTTAGGGTTAGGGTTAGGGTTGGGTACGGGTTAGGGTTAGGGTTAGGGTTCGGGTTGGGTTTAGGGTTAGGGTACGGGTTAGTGTTAGAGTTAGGTTTAGGGTACGGGTTAGGGTTAGGGTACAGTTTAGGATTAGGGTTAGGGTACGGGTCAGGGTTAGGGTTGGGGGTTAGGTTTAGGGTTAGGGTTAGGGTTAGGGTACGGGTTAGGGTTAGGGTACGGGTTAGGGTTAGGGGTTAGGGGTTACGGTTAGTGTTATGGTTAGGGTTAGGGTTAGGGTACGGGTTAGGGTACGGTTTAGGGTTAGGGTACTGGTTAGGGTACGGGTTAGGGTACGGGTTAGGGTTAGGGTACGGGTTCGGGTTAGGGTTAGGGTACGGGTTAGGTTTAGGGTACGGGTTAGGGTACGTGTTAGGGTTAGGGTACGGTTTAGGGTTAGGGTTAGGGGTTAGGGTTCCGGTTAGGGTTAGGGTTAGGGTTAGGGTACGGGTTAGGGTTAGGGTACGGCTTAGGGTTAGG
>JAVLSZ010000152.1:102500-152500 GCA_032313775.1 Urocyon cinereoargenteus | reverse complement strand
GGTTAGGCTTAGCGTACGGGTTAGGTTAATGGTTAGGGGTTAGGGTAGGGTTAGGGTTAGGGTACGGGTAAGTGTTAGGGTACGGGTTAGAGTGAGGGTTAGGTTTAGGGTACGGGTTAGGGTTAGGGTACAGTTTAGGATTAGGGTTAGGGTACGGGTTAGGGTTAGGGTTTGGGGTTAGGGTTAGGGATAGGGTTAGGGTTAGGGTTAGGGTACGGGTTAGGGTTAGTGTACGGGTTAGGGTTAGGGTTAGGGTTACGGATAGCGTACGGGTTAGGGTTAGGGTTAGGGTTAGGTTTAGGGTATGGGTTAGGGTTAGGGTACGGGTTAGGGTTAGGGTTAGGAAAGAGTTAGGGTTAGGGTTAGGGTACGGGTTAGGGTTAGGGTACGGGTAAAGGTTAGGTTTAGAGTTAGGGTTAGCGTACGGGTTAGGGTTAGGGTTAGGGTTAGGGTTAGGGTACGGGTTAGGGTTAGGGTACGGGTTAGGGTTAGGGTACGGGTTAGGGTTAGGGTTAGTGTTAGGGTTAGGGTTTGGAAAGGGTTAGTGTTAGGGTTAGGGTTAGGTTTAGGGTACGGGTTAAGGTTAGGGTTAGGGTACGGGTTAGGGTTAGGGTTAGGGTTAGGGTTAGGGTTAGGGTTAGGGTACGGGTTAGGGTTAGGGTTAGGGTTAGGGTTAGGGTTTAGGGGTTACGGTTAGGGTTTTGGTTAGGGTTAGGGTTAGGGTATGGGTTAGGGTACGGGTTAGGGTTAGGGTACCGGTTAGGGTACGGGTTAGGGTACGGGTTAGGGTTAGGGTTAGGGTACGGGTTAGGGTTAGGGTATGGGTTAGGGTTAGGTTTAGGGTACGGGTTAGGTTTAGGGTACGGGTTAGGGTACGTGTTAGGGTTAGGGTACGGGTTAGGGTTAGGGTTGGGTTAGGGTTAGGGTTAGGGTACGGGTTAGGGTTAGGGTACGGGTTAGGGTTAGGGTTAGGGTACGGGTTAGGGTTAGGGTACGGATTAGGGTTAGGGTTAGGGTTAGTGTTAGGGTTAAAGTACGGGTTAGGGTTAGGGTTAAGGTTAGGGTTAGGGTTAGGGGTTAGGGGTTTGTGTTAGGGTAAGGGTTAGGGTTAGGTTTAGGGTACGGGTTAGGGTACGAGTTAGGGTTAGTTTTAGGGTTGGGTACGGGTTAGGTTTAGGTTAGGGTTCGCGTTGGGGTTAGGGTTAGGGTACAGGTTAGTGTTAGAGTTAGGTTTAGGTTACGGGTTAGGGTTAGGGTACGGGTTAGGATTAGGGTTAGGGTACGGGTTAGGGTACGGGTTAGGGTTAGGGTACGGGTTAGGGTATGGGTTAGGGTGCGGGTTAGGGTTAGGGTTAGGGTACGCGTTAGGGTTAGGGTACGGGTTAGGGTTAGGGTACGGGTTAGGTTTAGGGTACGGGTTAGGGTACGTGTTAGGGTGAGGGTACGGGTTAGGGTTAGGGTTAGGGGTTAGGGTTAGTGTTAGGGTTAGGGTACGGGTTAGGGTTAGGGTACGGCTTAGGGTTAGGGATAGGGTATGGGTTAGGGTGAGGGTACGGGTTAGGGTTAGGGTTAGGGTACGTGTTACGGTTAGGGTTAGGGGTTAGGGTTAGGGTTAGGGTACGGGTTAGGGTTAGGGTTAGGGTTAGGGTACGGGTTAGGGTTAGGGTTATGGTACGGGTTAGGGTACGTGTTAGCGATAGGGTTAGGGTACGGATTTGGTTAGGGTACGGGTTAGGGGTAAGTTTAGGGTTAGGGTTAGGTTTAGGGTACGGGTTAGGTTTAGGGTTAGGGTTAGGGTTAGGGTACGGGTTAGGGTACGTGTTAGGGTTAGGGTACGGGTTAGGGTACGGGTTAGTTTAGGGTACGGGTTAGGGTTATGGTACGGGTTAGGGTTAGGGCACGGGTTAGGGTTAGGGTACGGGTTAGGGTACGGGTTAGGGTTAGGGTTAGGGTTAGGGTACGGGTTAGGGTTAGGGTTAGGGTACGGGTTAGGGTTAGGGTTAGGGGTTAGGGTTAGGGTTAGGGTTAGGGTACGGGTTAGGGGTAGGGTACGGGTTAGGGTTAGGGTTAGGGTTAGGGTTAGAGTTAGGGTTAGAGTACGGGTTAGGTTTAGGTTTAGGGTTAGGGTTAGGGTACGGGTTAGGGTTAGTGTACGGGTTAGGGTTAGCGTTAGGGTTAGGGTACGGGTTAGGGTTAGGGTTAGGGTTAGGGTACGGGTTAGGGTTAGGGTTAGGGGTTAGGGTAGTGTACGGGTTAGGGTTAGGGTTTGGGGTTAGGGTTAGGGTTAGGTTTAGGGTTAGGGTTAGGGTACGGGTTAGGGTTAGTGTACCGGTTAGGGTTAGGGTTAGGGTTACGGATAGCGTACGGGTTAGTATTAGGGTAAGGGTTAGGGTTAGGTTACGGGTTAGGGTTAGGGTACGGGTTAGGGTTAGGGTTAGGAAAGAGTTAGGGTTAGGGTTAGGGTACGGGTTAGGGTTAGGGTACGGGTTAGGGTTAGGGTTAGATTTAGGGTTAGCGTACGGGTTAGGGTTAGGGTTAGGGTTAGGGTTAGAGTTAGGGTTAGCGTACGGGTTAGGGTTAGGGTTAGGGTTAGGGTACGGGTTAGGGTACGGGTTAGGGTTAGGGTACGTGTTAGGGTACGGGTTAGGGTACAGGTTAGGGTTAGGGTTAGGGTTAGGATACGGGTTAGGGTTAGGCTACGGGTTAGGGTTAGGTTTAGGGTACGGGTTATGGTTAGGGTACGGGTTAGGGTTAGGGCACGGGTTAGGGTTAGGCTACGGGTTAGAGTTAGAGATAGGTTTAGGGTTAGGGTACGGGTTAGGGGTAGGGTACGGGTTAGGGTTAGGGTTAGGGTTAGGGTTAGAGTTAGGGTTAGCGTACGGGTTAGGGTTAGGGTTAGGGTTAGGGTTAGGGTACGGGTTAGGGTTAGTGTACGGGTTAGGGTTAGGGTTAGGTTTAGGGTACGGGTTAGGGTTAGGGTTAGGGTTAGGGTACGGGTTAGGGTTAGGGTAAGGGGTTAGGGTAGTGTACGGGTTAGGGTTAGGGTTAGGGTTAGGGTACGGATTAGGGTTAGGGTTAGGGTTAGTGTTAGGGTTAAAGTACGGGTTAGGGTTAGTGTTAGAGTTAGGGTTAGGGTTAGGGGTTAGGGGTTAGTGTTAGGGTAAGGGTTAGGGTTAGGGTTAGGGTACGGGTTAGGGTACGAGTTAGGGTTAGGGTTAGGGTTGGGTACAGTTTATGGTTAGGGTTAGGGTTCGGGTTGGGGTTAGCGTTAGGGTACGGGTTAGGGTTAGAGTTAGGGTTAGGGTAAGGGTTAGGGTACGGGTTAGGGTTAGGGTTAGGGTTAGGGTTAGGTTTAGGGTACGGGTTAGGGTTAGGGTTAGGGTTAGGTTTAGGTTTAGTGTACTAGTTAGGGTTAGGGTTAGGGTAAGGGTTAGGGTTAGGGTACGGGTTAGTGTTAGGGTTAGGGTTAGGGTTAGCGTACGTGTTAGGGTTAGGTTTAGGTTTAGGGTTAGGTTTAGGGTACGGGTTAGGGTTAGGGTACGGATTAGGGTTAGGGTAGGAAAGGGTTAGGGTTAGGGTTAGGGTATGGGTTAGGGTTAGGGTACGGGTTTCTGTTAGGGTTAGAGTTAGGGTTAGGGTTAGGAAAGGGTTAGTGTTAGGGTTAGGGTAGGGTTAGGGTACGGGTTAAGGTTAGGGTTAGGTTACGGGTTAGGGTTAGGTTTTGGGTTAGGGTTAGGGTACGGGTTAGGGTTAGGGTTAGGAAAGGGTTAGTGTTAGGGTTAGGGTAGGGTTAGGGTACGGGTTAAGGTTAGGGTTAGGGTACGGGTTAGGGTTAGGGTTTGGGTTAGGGTTAGGGTACGGGTTAGGGTTAGGGTTAGGTTTAGGGTTAGGGGTTAGGGCTTACGGATAGGGTTATGGTTAGGGTTAGGGTTAGGGTACGGGTTAGGGTACGGGTTAGGGTTAGGGTTAGGTTATTGTTAGGGTACGGGTTAGTGTTAGGGTTAGAGTTAGGGTTAGGGTTAGATTTAGGGTACGGGTTAGGGTACGGGTTACGGTTAGGGTGCGGGTTAGGGTTAGGGTTAGGGTTAGTTTTAGGAAAGGGTTAGGGTTAGGGTTAGGGTACGGGTTAGGGTTAGGTTTAGGGTTAGGGTTAGGGTATGGGTTAGGGTTAAGGTACGGGTTAGGGTTAGGGTACGTGTTAGGGTACGGGTTAGGGTTAGGGTACGGGTTAGGGTTAGGGTTGGGTTAGGGTTAGGGTTAGGGTACGGGTTAGGGTTAGGGTACGGGTTAGGGTACGGGTTAGGGTTAGGGTTAGGGTTAGTTTTAGGAAAGGGTTAGGGTTAGGGTTAGGGTACGGGTTAGGGTTAGGTTTAGGGTTAGGGTTAGGGTATGGGTTAGGGTTAAGGTACGGGTTAGGGTTAGGGTACGTGTTAGGGTACGGGTTAGGGTTAGGGTACGGGTTAGGGTTAGGGTTGGGTTAGGGTTAGGGTTAGGGTACGGGTTAGGGTTAGGGTACGGGTTAGGGTACGGGTTAGGGTTAGGGTTAGGGTACGGGTTAGGGTTAGGGTACGGATTAGGGTTAGGGTTAGGGTTAGTGTTAGGGTTAAAGTACGGGTTAGGGTTAGGGTTAAGGTTAGGGTTAGGGTTAGGGGTTAGGGGTTTGTGTTAGGGTAAGGGTTAGGGTTAGGTTTAGGGTACGGGTTAGGGTACGAGTTAGGGTTAGGGTTAGGGTTGGGTACGGGTTAGGTTTAGGTTAGGGTTCGCGTTGGGGTTAGGGTTAGGGTACAGGTTAGTGTTAGAGTTAGGTTTAGGTTACGGGTTAGGGTTAGGGTACGGGTTAGGATTAGGGTTAGGGTACGGGTTAGGGTACGGGTTAGGGTTAGGGTACGGGTTAGGGTATGGGTTAGGGTGCGGGTTAGGGTTAGGGTTAGGGTACGCGTTAGGGTTAGGGTACGGGTTAGGGTTAGGGTTAGGGTACGGGTTAGGTTTAGGGTACGGGTTAGGGTACGTGTTAGGGTGAGGGTACGGGTTAGGGTTAGGGTTAGGGGTTAGGGTTAGTGTTAGGGTTAGGGTACGGGTTAGGGTTAGGGTACGGCTTAGGGTTAGGGATAGGGTATGGGTTAGGGTGAGGGTACGGGTTAGGGTTAGGGTTAGGGTACGTGTTAGGGTTAGGGTTAGGGGTTAGGTTTAGGGTTAGGGTTAGGGTACGGGTTAGGGTTAGGGTTAGGTTTAGGGTACGGGTTAGGGTTAGGGTTATGGTACGGGTTAGGGTACGTGTTAGCGATAGGGTTAGGGTACGGATTTGGTTAGGGTACGGGTTAGGGGTAAGTTTAGGGTTAGGGTTAGGTTTAGGGTACGGGTTAGGTTTAGGGTTAGGGTTAGGGTTAGGGTACGGGTTAGGGTACGTGTTAGGGTTAGGGTACGGGTTAGGGTACGGGTTAGTTTAGGGTACGGGTTAGGGTTATGGTACGGGTTAGGGTTAGGGCACGGGTTAGGGTTAGGGTACGGGTTAGGGTACGGGTTAGGGTTAGGGTTAGGGTTAGGGTACGGGTTAGGGTTAGGGTACGGGTTAGGGTTAGGGTTAGGGTACGGGTTAGGGTTAGGGTTAGGGGTTAGGGTTAGGGTTAGGGTTAGGGTACGGGTTAGGGGTAGGGTACGGGTTAGGGTTAGGGTTAGGGTTAGGGTTAGAGTTAGGGTTAGAGTACGGGTTAGGTTTAGGTTTAGGGTTAGGGTTAGGGTACGGGTTAGGGTTAGTGTACGGGTTAGGGTTAGCGTTAGGGTTAGGGTACGGGTTAGGGTTAGGGTTAGGGTTAGGGTACGGGTTAGGGTTAGGGTTAGGGGTTAGGGTAGTGTACGGGTTAGGGTTAGGGTTTGGGGTTAGGGTTAGGGTTAGGTTTAGGGTTAGTGTTAGGGTACGGGTTAGGGTTAGTGTACCGGTTAGGGTTAGGGTTAGGGTTACGGATAGCGTACGGGTTAGTATTAGGGTAAGGGTTAGGGTTAGGTTACGGGTTAGGGTTAGGGTACGGGTTAGGGTTAGGGTTAGGAAAGAGTTAGGGTTAGGGTTAGGGTACGGGTTAGGGTTAGGGTACGGGTTAGGGTTAGGGTTAGATTTAGGGTTAGCGTACGGGTTAGGGTTAGGGTTAGGGGTAGGGTTAGAGTTAGGGTTAGCGTACGGGTTAGGGTTAGGGTTAGGGTTAGGGTACGGGTTAGGGTACGGGTTAGGGTTAGGGTACGTGTTAGGGTACGGGTTAGGGTACAGGTTAGGGTTAGGGTTAGGGTTAGGATACGGGTTAGGGTTAGGCTACGGGTTAGGGTTAGGTTTAGGGTACGGGTTATGGTTAGGGTACGGGTTAGGGTTAGGGCACGGGTTAGGGTTAGGCTACGGGTTAGAGTTAGAGATAGGGTTAGGGTTAGGGTACGGGTTAGGGGTAGGGTACGGGTTAGGGTTAGGGTTAGGGTTAGGGTTAGAGTTAGGGTTAGCGTACGGGTTAGGGTTAGGGTTAGGGTTAGGGTTAGGGTACGGGTTAGGGTTAGTGTACGGGTTAGGGTTAGGGTTAGATTTAGGGTACGGGTTAGGGTTAGGGTTAGGGTTAGGGTACGGGTTAGGGTTAGGGTAAGGGGTTAGGGTAGTGTACGGGTTAGGGTTAGGGTTAGGGTTAGGGTACGGATTAGGGTTAGGGTTAGGGTTAGTGTTAGGGTTAAAGTACGGGTTAGGGTTAGTGTTAGAGTTAGGGTTAGGGTTAGGGGTTAGGGGTTAGTGTTAGGGTAAGGGTTAGGGTTAGGGTTAGGGTACGGGTTAGGGTACGAGTTAGGGTTAGGGTTAGGGTTGGGTACAGTTTAGGGTTAGGGTTAGGGTTCGGGTTGGGGTTAGCGTTAGGGTACGGGTTAGGGTTAGAGTTAGGGTTAGGGTAAGGGTTAGGGTACGGGTTAGGGTTAGGGTTAGGGTTAGGGTTAGGTTTAGGGTACGGGTTAGGGTTAGGGTTAGGGTTAGGTTTAGGTTTAGTGTACTAGTTAGGGTTAGGGTTAGGGTAAGGGTTAGGGTTAGGGTACGGGTTAGTGTTAGGGTTAGGGTTAGGGTTAGCGTACGTGTTAGGGTTAGGTTTAGGTTTAGGGTTAGGTTTAGGGTACGGGTTAGGGTTAGGGTACGGATTAGGGTTAGGGTAGGAAAGGGTTAGGGTTAGGGTTAGGGTATGGGTTAGGGTTAGGGTACGGGTTTCTGTTAGGGTTAGAGTTAGGGTTAGGGTTAGGAAAGGGTTAGTGTTAGGGTTAGGGTAGGGTTAGGGTACGGGTTAAGGTTAGGGTTAGGTTACGGGTTAGGGTTAGGTTTTGGGTTAGGGTTAGGGTACGGGTTAGGGTTAGGGTTAGGAAAGGGTTAGTGTTAGGGTTAGGTTAGGGTTAGGGTACGGGTTAAGGTTAGGGTTAGGGTACGGGTTAGGGTTAGGGTTTGGGTTAGGGTTAGGGTACGGGTTAGGGTTAGGGTTAGGTTTAGGGTTAGGGGTTAGGGCTTACGGATAGGGTTATGGTTAGGGTTAGGGTTAGGGTACGGGTTAGGGTACGGGTTAGGGTTAGGGTTAGGTTATTGTTAGGGTACGGGTTAGTGTTAGGGTTAGAGTTAGGGTTAGGGTTAGAGTTAGGGTACGGGTTAGGGTACGGGTTAGGGTTAGGGTACGGGTTAGGATTAGGGTTAGGGTTACGGTTAGGTTTAGGAAAGGGTTAGGTTTAGGGTTAGGGTACGGGTTAGGGTTAGGTTTAGGGTTAGGGTTAGGGTATGGGTTAGGGTTAAGGTACGGGTTAGGGTTAGGGTACGTGTTAGGGTACGGGTTAGGGTTAGGGTTAGGGTACGTGTTAGGGATAGGGTTGGGTTAGGGTTAGGGTTAGGGTTAGGGTACGGGTTAGGGTTAGGGTACGGGTTAGGGTACGGGTTAGGGTTAGGTTTAGGGTTAGGGTACGGGTTAGGGTTTGGGTACGGATTAGGGTTAGGGTTAGGGTTAGTGTTAGGGTTAATGTACGGATTAGGGTTAGGGTAAAATTAGGGTTAGGGTTAGGGGTTAGGGGTTAGTGTTAGGGTAAGGGTTAGGGTTAGGGTTAGGGTACGGGTTAGGGTACGAGTTAGGGTTATTGTTAGGGTTGGGTACGGGTTAGGGTTAGGGTTAGGGTTCGGGTTGGGGTTAGGGTTAGGGTACGGGTTAGTGTTAGATTTAGGTTTAGGGTACGGGTTAGGGTTAGGGTACGGGTTAGGATTAGGGTTAGGGTACGGGTCAGGGTTAGGGTTGGGGGTTAGGGTTAGCGTTAGGGTTAGGGTTAAGGTACGGGTTAGGGTTAGGGTACGGGTTAGGGTTAGGGTTAGGGTTAGCGTACGGGTTAGGGTTAGGGTTAGGGTTAGGGTACGGGTTAGGGTTAGGGTACGGTTTAGGGTTAGGTTTAGGAAAGAGTTAGGGTTAGGGTTAGGGTACGGGTTAGGATTAGGGTACGGGTTAGGGTTAGGGTTAGAGTTAGGGTTAGCGTACGGGTTAGGGTTAGGGTTAGGGTTAGGGTACGGTTTAGGGTTTGGGTACGGGTTAGGGTTAGGGTACGGGTTAGGGTGAGGGTTAGGGTTAGGGTTAGCATACGTGTTAGGGTTAGGTTTAGGGTTAGGGTACGGGTTAGGTTTAGGGTACGGTTTAGGGTTAGGTTTAGGAAAGAGTTAGGGTTAGGTTTAGGGTACGGGTTAGGGTTAGGGTACGGGTTAGGGTTAGGGTTAGAGTTAGGGTTAGCGTATGGGTTAGGTTTAGGGTTAGGGTTAGGTTTAGGGTACGGGTTAGGGTTAGGGTTAGGGTACGGGTTAGGGTTAGGGTTAGGGTTAGGGTTAGGAAAGGGTTAGTGTTAGGGTTAGGGTTAGGGTTAGGGTACGGTTTAAGGTTAGGGTTAGGGTAAGGTTTAGGGTCAGGGTTAGGGTTAGGGTTAGGGTACGGGTTAGGGTTAGGGTTAGGGTTAGGGTTAGGGGTTAGGGGTTACGGTTAGTGTTATGGTTAGGGTTAGGGTTAGGGTACGGGTTAGGGTACGGGTTAGGGTTAGGGTACGGGTTAGGGTATGGGTTAGGGTACGGGTTAGGGTTAGGGTTAGGGTATGGGTTAGGGTTAGGGTACGGGTTAGGGTTAGGGTTAGGGTACGGGTTAGGTTTAGGGTACGGGTTAGGGTACGTGTTAGGGTTAGGGTACGGGTTAGGGTTAGGGTTAGGGGTTAGGGTTAGGGTTAGGGTACGGGTTAGGGTTAGGGTACGGGTTAGGGTTAGGGTACGGCTTAGGGTTAGGGATAGGGTATGGGTTAAAGTGAGGGTACGGGTTAGGGTTAGGGTTAGGGTACGTGTTAGGGTTAGGTTTAGGGGTTAGGGTTAGGGTTAGGGTTAGGGTACGGGTTAGGTTTAGGGTTAGGGTTAGGTACGGGTTAGGTTTAGGGTACGGGTTAAGGTTAGGGTTAGGGTACAGGTTAGGTTTAGGGTTAGGGGTTAGGGTTAGGGTTAGGGTTAGGGTAGGGTTAGGGTACGGGTTAGGGTTAGGGTACGGGTTAGGGTTAGGGTTAGGGTTAGCGTAACGGTTAGGGTTAGGTTTAGGGTTAGGGTTAGGGTACGGGTTAGGGTTAGGGTTAGGGTTAGGGTTATGGTACGGGTTAGCGTTAGGGTTAGGGTACGGGTTAGGGTACGGGTTAGGGTTACGGTTAGGGTTAGGTTACGGGTTAGGGTTAGGGTTAGGGTTAGTGGTAGGGTTAGCGTACGGGTTAGGGTTAGGGTTCGGGTTAGGGTTAGGGTACGGTTTAGGGTTAGGTTACGAGTTAGGGTTAGGGTTAGGTTTAGGGTTAGGGTTAGTGTTAGGGTTAGCAAAGGGTTAGGGTTAGGGTTAGGGTTAGGGTACGGGTTAGGGTTAGGGTTAGGGTTAGGGTTAGGGAAAGGGTACGGGTTAGGGTTCGGGTTACGGTTAGGGGTTAGGGGTTAGTTTTAGGGTTAGGGTACGTGTTAGGGTACGGGTTAGGGTACGGATTAGGGTTAGGGTACGGGTTAGTGTTAGGGTTAGGGTTAGGGTTAGGTTTAGGGTTAGGGTTAGGGTACGGGTTAGGGTTAGGGTACGGGTTAGGGTTAGGGTTAGGGTTAGGGTTAGGTTTAAGGTTAGGAAAGGGTTAGGGTTAGGGTTAGAGTTAGGGTTAGGTTATGGGTTAACGGTAGGGTTAGGGTACGGTTTAGGGTTAGGGTTAGGGTTAGGTTTAGGTTTAGGCTACGGGTTAGGGTTAGGGTTATTGTAAGTGTTAGTGTTAGGGTACGGGTTAGGGTTAGGTTTAGGGTTAGGGTACGGTTTAGGGTACGGGTTAGGGTTAGGGTTATAGTTAGGGTTAGGGCACGGGTTAGGGTTAGGGTACCGGTTAGGTTTAGGGTACGGGTTAGGGTTAGGCTTAGCGTACGGGTTAGGTTTATGGTTAGGGGTTAGGGTAGGGTTAGGGTTAGGGTACGGGTTAGTGTTAGGGTACGGGTTAGGGTTAGGGTTAGGTTTAGGGTACGGGTTAGGGTTAGGGTACGGGTTAGGATTAGGGTTAGGGTACGGGTTAGGTTTAGGGTTTGGGGTTAGGGTTAAGGTTAGGGTTAGGTTTAGGGTTAGGGTACGGGTTATGGTTAGTGTACGGGTTAGGGTTAGGGTTAGGGTTACGGATAGCGTACGGGTTAGGGTTAGTGTTAGGGTTAGGGTTAGGGTACGGGTTAGGGTTAGGGTACGGGTTAGGGTTAGGGTACGGGTTAGGGTTAGGGTTAGGAAAGAGTTAGGGTTAGGGTTAGGGTACGGGTTAGGGTTATGGTACGGGTTAGGGTTAGGGTTAGAGTTAGGGTTAGCGTACGGGTTAGTGTTAGGGTTAGGGTTAGGGTTAGGGTTAGGGTTAGGGTACGGGTTAGGGTTAGGGTACGGGTTATGGTTAGGGTTAAGGCTAGGGTTATGGTTTGGAAAGGGTTAGTGTTAGGGTTAGGGTTAGGGTTAGGGTACGGGTTAAGGTTAGGGTTAGGGTACGGGTTAGGGTTAGGGTACGGGTTAGGGTTAGGGTTAGGTTTAGGGTACGGGTTAGGGTTAGGGTACGGGTAAGGGTTAGGTTTAGGGTACAGGTTAGGTTTAGGGTTAGGGGTTAGGGTTAGGGTTAGGGTTAGAGTAGTGTTAGGGTACGGGTTAGGGTTAGGGTACGGGTTAGGTTTAGGGTTAGGGTTAGGTTAGGGTTAGCGTAACGGTTAGGGTTAGGGTTAGGATTATGGTTAGGTTTAGGGTTAGGGTACGGGTTAGGGTTAGGGTACGGGTTAGTGTTAGGGTACGGGTTAGGGTTATGGTAGGGGTTAGGGTACGGTTAGCGATAGGGTTAGGGTACGGGTTTGTTTAGGGTACGGGTTAGGGTTAGGTTTAGGGTACGGGTTAGGTTTAGGGTACGGGTTAGGTTTAGGGTTAGGGTTAGGGTTAGGGTATGGGTTAGGGTACGGGTTAGGTTTAGGGTACGGGTTAGGGTACGGGTTAGATTTAGGGTACGGTTTAGGGTTAGGGTAAGGGTTAGGGTTAGGGCACGGGTTAGGGTTAGGGTACGGGTTAGGGTTAGGGATAGGGTTATGGTACGGGTTAGGGTTAGGGTACGGGTTAGGGTTAGGGTTAGGGTACGGGTTAGGTTTAGGGTTAGGGGTTAGGGTTAGGGTTAGGGTTAGGGTACGGGTTATGAGTAGGGTACGGGATAGTGTTAGGATTAGGGTTAGGGTTAGAGTTAGGGTTAGCGTACGGGTTAGGTTTAGGGTTAGGGCTAGGGTTAGGGTACGGGTTAGGGTTAGTGTAAGGGTTAGGGTTAGGGTTAGGGTTAGGGTACGGGTTAGGGTTAGGGTTAGGGTTAGGGTACGGGTTAGGGTTAGGGTTAGGGGTTAGGGTAGTGGACGGGTTAGGGTTAGGGTTTGGGGTTAGGGTTAGGGTTAGGGTTATGGTTAGGGTACGGGTTAGGGTTAGCGTACGGGTTAGGGTTAGGGTTAGGGTTACGGATAGCGTACGGGTTAGGGTTAGGGTACGGGTTAGGGTTAGGGTTAGGAAAGAGTTAGGGTTAGGGTTAGGGTACGGGTTAGGGTTAGGTACGGGTTAGGGTTAGGGTTAGGGTTAGGGTTAGGTGAGGGTAAGGGTTAGGGTACGGGTTAGGTTTAGGGTACGGGTTAGGTACGGGTTAGGGTAGGGGTTAGTGTTAGGGTTAGGGTTAGGGTACGGGTTAGGGTTAGGGTACGGGTTAGGGTTAGGGTTAGGGTACGGATTAGGTTTAGGGTACGGGTTAGGGTACGTGTTAGGGTTAGGGTATGGTTTAGAGTTAGGGTTAGGGGTTAGGTTTAGGGTTAGGGTTAGGGTTAGGGTACGGGTTAGGGTTAGTGTAAGGGTTAGGGTTAGGGTTAGGTTTAGGGTACGGTTTAGGGTTAGGGTTAGGGGTTAGGGTAGTGTACGGGTTAGGGTTAGGGTTAGGGTTAGGGTACGGATTAGGGTTAGGGTTAGGGTTAGTGTTAGGTTTAAAGTACGGGTTAGGGATAGTGTTAGGGTTAGGGTTAGGGTTAGGGGTTAGGGGTTAGTGTTAGGGTAAGGGTAAGGGTTAGGGTTAGGGTACAGGTTAGGGTACGAGTTAGGGTTAGGGTTATGGTTGGGTACAGTTTAGGGTTAGGGTTAGGTTTCGGGTTGGGGTTAGCGTTAGGGTACGGGTTAGGGTTAGAGTTAGGGTTAGGGTAAGGGTTAGGGTACGGGTTAGGGTTAGGGTTAGGGTTAGGGTTAGGTTTATGGTACGGGTTAGGTTTCGGGTTAGGGTTAGGGTTAGGTTTAGTGTACGGGTTAGGTTTAGGGTTAGGGTAAGGATTAGGGTTAGTGTACGGGTTAGGGTACGGGTTAGGGTTAGGGTACGGGTTAGGGCACGGTTTAGGGTTAGGGTACCGGTTAGGTTTAGGGTACGGGTTAGGGTTAGGCTTAGCGTACGGGTTAGGGTTAGGGTTAGGGTTTAGGTTTAGGGTTAGGGTTAGGGTACGGGTTAGGATTAGGGTTAGGGTACGGGTTAGGGTTAGGGTTTGGGGTTAGGGTTAGGGTTAGGGTTAGGTTTAGGGTACGGGTTAGGGTTAGGGTACGGGTTAGGATTAGGGTTATGGTACGGGTTAGGGTTAGGGTTTGGGGTTAGGGTTAGGGTACGGGTTAGGGTTAGGGTACGGGTTAGGGTTAGGTTTAGGGTTACGGTTAGCGTACAGGTTAGGGTTAGGGTTAGGGTTAGGGTTAGGTTTAGGGTACGGGTTAGGGTTAGGGTACGGATTAGGGTTAGGGTAGGAAAGGGTTAGGGTTAGGGTAGGGTATGGGTTAGGGTTAGGGTACGGGTTACGGTTAGGGTTAGAGTTAGGTTTAGGGTTAGGAAAGGTTTAGTGTTAGGGTTAGGGTAGGGTTAGGGTACGGGTTAAGGTTAGGGTTAGGGTACGGGTTAGGGTTAGTGTTTGGGATAGGGTTAGGGTACGGGTTAGGGTTAGGATTAGGAAAGGTTTAGTGTTAGGGTTAGGGTAGGGTTAGGGTACAGGTTAAAGTTAGGGTTAGGGTACGGGTTAGGGTTAGGGTTTGGGTTAGGGTTAGGGTACGGGTTAGGGTTAGGGTTAGGGTTAGGGTTAGGGGTTAGGGCTTACGGTTAGGGTTATGGTTAGGGTTAGGGTTAGGGTACGGGTTAGGGTACGGGTTAGGGTTAGGGTTTGGGTTAGGGTTAGGGTACGGGTTAGGGTTAGGGTTAGGGTTAGGGTTAGGGTTAGGGGTTAGGGCTTACGGTTAGGGTTATGGTTAGGGTTAGGGTTAGGGTACGGGTTAGGGTACGGGTTAGGTTTAGGGTACGGGTTAGGGTACGTGTTAGGGTTAGGGTACGGGTTAGGGTTAGGGTTAGGGGTTAGGGTTAGGGTTAGTGTTGGTGTTAGGGTACGGGTTAGGGTTAGGGTACGGCTTAGGGTTAGGGATAGGGTATGAGTTAGGGTGAGGGTACGGGTTAGGGTTAGGCTTAGGGTACGTGTTAGGGTTAGAGTTAGGTGTTAGGTTTTGGGTTAGGGTACGGGTTAGGGTTAGGGTACGGATTAGGGTATGGGTTAGGGTACGGGTTAGGGTTAGGGTTAGGGTACGGGTTAGGGTTAGAGTTAGGGTACGTTTTAGGGTTAGGGTTAGGGTACGGGTTAGGGTTAGGGTTAGGGTTAGGGTTAGGTTTAGGAAAGGTTTAGGGTTAGGTTTAGGGTACGGGTTAGGGTTAGGTTTAGGGTTAGGGTTAGGGTATGGGTTAGGGTTAAGGTACGGGTTAGGGTAGGGTACGTGTTAGGGTACGGGTTAGGGTTAGGGTTAGGGTACGGGTTAGGGTTAGGGTTGGGTTAGGGTTAGGGTTAGGGTTCGGGTTAGTGTTAGGGTACGGGTTAGGGTACGGGTTAGGGTTAGGGTTAGGGTTAGGGTACGGGTTAGGGTTAGGGTACGGATTAGGGTTAGGGTTAGGGTTACTGTTAGGGTTAAAGTACGGGTTACGGTTAGGGTTAAGGTTAGGGTTAGGGTTAGGCGTTAGGGGTTAGTGTTAGCGTAAGGGTTAGGGTTAGGGTTAGGGTACGGGTTAGGGTACGAGTTAGGGTTAGCGTTAGGGTTGGGTACGGGTTAGGGTTAGGGTTAGGGTTCGGGTTGGGGTTAGGGTTAGGGTACGGGTTAGTGTTAGATTTAGGTTTAGGGTACGGGTTAGGGTTAGGGTATGGATTAGGATTAGGGTTAGGGTACGGGTCAGGGTTAGGGTTGGGGGTTAGGGTTAGGGTTAGGGTTAGGGTACGGGTTAGGGTTAGGGTTAGGGTTAGGGTTAGGGTTAGGGTTAGCGTACGGGTTAGGGTTAGGGTTAGGGTACGGGTTAGGGTTAGGGTACGGTTTAGGGTTAGGTTTAGGAAAGAGTTAGGGTTAGGGTTAGGGTACGGGTTAGGGTTAGTGTACGGGTTAGGGTTAGGGTTAGAGTTAGGGTTAGCGTACGGGTTAGGGTTAGGGTTAGGGTTAGCTTTAGGGTTAGGTTACGGGTTAGGGTTAGGGTACGGCTTAGGGTTAGGGATAGGGTACGGGTTAGGGTGAGGGTACGGGTTAGGGTTAGGGTTAGGGTACGTGTTAGGGTTAGGGTTAGGGGTTAGGGTTAGGGTTAGGGTTAGGGTACGGGTTAGGGTTAGGGTTAGGGTACGGGTTAGGGTTAGGGTACGGGTTAGGGTTAGGTTTAGGGTACAGGATAGGTTTAGGGTTAGGTGTTAGGGTTAGGGTTAGGGTTAGGGTAGGGTTAGGGTACGGGTTAGGGTTAGGGTACGGGTTAGGGTTAGGGTTAGGGTTAGGGTTAGGGTTAGCGTAACGGTTAGGGTTAGGGTTAGGGTTAGGGTTAGGGTTAGGGTATGCGTTAGGGTTAGGGTACAGGTTAGGGTTAGGGTACGGGTTAGGCTTAGTGTTAGGGTTAGGGTTAGGTTTAGGAAAGGGTTAGGGTTAGGGTTAGGATACGGGTTAGGGTTAGGGTACGGGTTAGGGTACGTGTTAGGGTTAGGGTTAGGTTTAGGGTTAGGGTACGGGTTAGGGTTAGGGTACGGATTAGGGTTAGGGTTAGTGTTAGGGTTAAAATACGGGTTAGGTTTAGGGTTAAGTTTAGGGTTAGGTTCAGGGGTTATTGATTCGTGTTAGGGTAATGGTTAGGGTTAGGGTTAGGGTACGGGTTAGGGTACGAGTTAGGGTTATGGTTGGGTACGGGTTAGTGTTAGGGTTAGGGTTCGGGTTGGGGTTAGGGTTAGGGTACCGGTTAGGTTTAGAGATAGGTTTAGGGTACGGGTTAGCGTTAGGGTACGGGTTAGGTTTAGGGTTAGGTTACGGGTCAGGGTTAGGGTTGGGGGTTTAGGGTTAGGGTTAGGGTTAGGGTTAGGGTACGGGTTAGGGTTAGGGTACGGGTCAGGGTTAGGGTTAGGGTTAGGGTTAGCGTACGGGTTAGGGTTAGGGTTAGGGTTAGGGTTAGGCTACGGTTTAGGGTTAGGGTACGGGTTACGGTTAGGGTTAGGAAAGGGTTAGGGTTAGGGTAAGGGTACGGGTTAGGGTTAGGGTACGGGTTAGGGTTAGGGTTAGGGTTAGGGTTCGGGGTTAGGGGTTACGGTTAGTGTTATGGTTAGGGTTAGGGTTAGGGTACGGGTTAGGGTACGGGTTAGGGTTAGGGTACGGGTTAGGGTATGGGTTAGGGTACGGGTTAGGGTTAGGGTTAGGGTATGGGTTAGGGTTAGGGTACGGGTTAGGGTTAGGGTTAGGGTACGGGTTAGGTTTAGGGTACGGGTTAGGGTACGTGTTAGGGTTAGGGTACGGGTTAGGGTTAGGGTTAGGGGTTAGGGTTAGGGTTAGGGTACGGGTTAGGGTTAGGGTACGGGTTAGGGTACGTGTTAGGGTTAGGGTACGGGTTAGGGTTAGGGTTAGGGGTTAGGGTTAGGGTTAGGGTACGGGTTAGGGTTAGGGTACGGGTTAGGGTTAGGGTACGGCTTAGGGTTAGGGATAGGGTATGGGTTAAAGTGAGGGTACGGGTTAGGGTTAGGGTTAGGGTACGTGTTAGGGTTAGGTTTAGGGGTTAGGGTTAGGGTTAGGGTTAGGGTACGGGTTAGGTTTAGGGTTAGGGTTAGGGTACGGGTTAGGTTTAGGGTACGGGTTAAGGTTAGGGTTAGGGTACAGGTTAGGTTTAGGGTTAGGGGTTAGGGTTAGGGTTAGGGTTAGGGTAGGGTTAGGGTACGGGTTAGGGTTAGGGTACGGGTTAGGGTTAGGGTTAGGGTTAGCGTAACGGTTAGGGTTAGGTTTAGGGTTAGGGTTAGGGTACGGGTTAGGGTTAGGGTTAGGGTTAGGGTTATGGTACGGGTTAGCGTTAGGGTTAGGGTACGGGTTAGGGTACGGGTTAGGGTTACGGTTAGGGTTAGGTTACGGGTTAGGGTTAGGGTTAGGGTTAGTGGTAGGGTTAGCGTACGGGTTAGGGTTAGGGTTCGGGTTAGGGTTAGGGTACGGTTTAGGGTTAGGTTACGAGTTAGGGTTAGGGTTAGGTTTAGGGTTAGGGTTAGTGTTAGGGTTAGCAAAGGTTTAGGGTTAGGGTTAGGGTTAGGGTACGGGTTAGGGTTAGGGTTAGGGTTAGGGACAGGGTACGGGTTAGGGTTCGGGTTACGGTTAGGGGTTAGGGGTTAGTTTTAGGGTTAGGGTACGTGTTAGGGTACGGGTTAGGGTACGGATTAGGGTTAGGGTACGGGTTAGTGTTAGGGTTAGGGTTAGGGTTAGGTTTAGGGTTAGGGTTAGGGTACGGGTTAGGGTTAGGGTACGGGTTAGGGTTAGGGTTAGGGTTAGGGTTAGGTTTAAGGTTAGGAAAGGGTTAGGGTTAGGGTTAGAGTTAGGGTTAGGTTATGGGTTAACGGTAGGGTTAGGGTACGGTTTAGGGTTAGGGTTAGGGTTAGGTTTAGGTTTAGGCTACGGGTTAGGGTTAGGGTTATTGTAAGTGTTAGTGTTAGGGTACGGGTTAGGGTTAGGTTTAGGGTTAGGGTACGGTTTAGGGTACGGGTTAGGGTTAGGGTTATAGTTAGGGTTAGGGCACGGGTTAGGGTTAGGGTACCGGTTAGGTTTAGGGTACGGGTTAGGGTTAGGCTTAGCGTACGGGTTAGGTTTATGGTTAGGGGTTAGGGTAGGGTTAGGGTTAGGGTACGGGTTAGTGTTAGGGTACGGGTTAGGGTTAGGTTAGGTTTAGGGTACGGGTTAGGGTTAGGGTACGGGTTAGGATTAGGGTTAGGGTACGGGTTAGGTTTAGGGTTTGGGGTTAGGGTTAAGGTTAGGGTTAGGTTTAGGGTTAGGGTACGGGTTATGGTTAGTGTACGGGTTAGGGTTAGGGTTAGGGTTACGGATAGCGTACGGGTTAGGGTTAGTGTTAGGGTTAGGGTTAGGGTACGGGTTAGGGTTAGGGTACGGGTTAGGGTTAGGGTACGGGTTAGGGTTAGGGTTAGGAAAGAGTTAGGGTTAGGGTTAGGGTACGGGTTAGGGTTATGGTACGGGTTAGGGTTAGGGTTAGAGTTAGGGTTAGCGTACGGGTTAGTGTTAGGGTTAGGGTTAGGGTTAGGGTTAGGGTACGGGTTAGGGTTAGGGTACGGGTTATGGTTAGGGTTAAGGCTAGGGTTATGGTTTGGAAAGGGTTAGTGTTAGGGTTAGGGTTAGGGTTAGGGTACGGGTTAAGGTTAGGGTTAGGGTACGGGTTAGGGTTAGGGTACGGGTTAGGGTTAGGGTTAGGTTTAGGGTACGGGTTAGGGTTAGGGTACGGGTTAGGGTTAGGTTTAGGGTACAGGTTAGGTTTAGGGTTAGGGGTTAGGGTTAGGGTTAGGGTTAGAGTAGTGTTAGGGTACGGGTTAGGGTTAGGGTACGGGTTAGGTTTAGGGTTAGGGTTAGGTTAGGGTTAGCGTAACGGTTAGGGTTAGGGTTAGGATTATGGTTAGGTTTAGGGTTAGGGTACGGGTTAGGGTTAGGGTACGGGTTAGTGTTAGGGTACGGGTTAGGGTTATGGTAGGGGTTAGGGTACGGTTAGCGATAGGGTTAGGGTACGGGTTTGTTTAGGGTACGGGTTAGGGTTAGGTTTAGGGTACGGGTTAGGTTTAGGGTACGGGTTAGGTTTAGGGTTAGGGTTAGGGTTAGGGTATGGGTTAGGGTACGGGTTAGGTTTAGGGTACGGGTTAGGGTACGGGTTAGATTTAGGGTACGGTTTAGGGTTAGGGTAAGGGTTAGGGTTAGGGCACGGGTTAGGGTTAGGGTACGGGTTAGGGTTAGGGATAGGGTTATGGTACGGGTTAGGGTTAGGGTACGGGTTAGGGTTAGGGTTAGGGTACGGGTTAGGGTTAGGGTTAGGGGTTAGTGTTAGGGTTAGGGTTAGGGTACGGGTTATGAGTAGGGTACGGGATAGTGTTAGGATTAGGGTTAGGGTTAGAGTTAGGGTTAGCGTACGGGTTAGGTTTAGGGTTAGGGCTAGGGTTAGGGTACGGGTTAGGGTTAGTGTAAGGGTTAGGGTTAGGGTTAGGGTTAGCGTACGGGTTAGGGTTAGGGTTAGGGTTAGGGTTAGGCTACGGTTTAGGGTTAGGGTACGGGTTACGGTTAGGGTTAGGAAAGGGTTAGGGTTAGGGTAAGGGTACGGGTTAGGGTTAGGTTACGGGTTAGGGTTAGGGTTAGGGTTAGGGTTCGGGTTAGGGTTAGGGTTAGGGTACGGGTTAGGTTTAGGGTACGGATTAGGGTTAGGGTTAGGGTTAGTGTTAGGGTTAAAGTACGGGTTAGGGTTAGTGTTAAGGTTAGGGGTAGGTTTAGGGGTTAGGGGTTAGTGTTAGGGTAAGGGTTAGTGTTAGGGTTAGGGTACAGGTTAGGGTACGAGTTAGGGTTAGGGTTAGGGTTGGGTACGGGTTAGGGTTAGGGTTAGGGTTCGGGTTGGGGTTAAGGTTAAGGTACGGGTTAGTGTTAGAGTTAGGTTTAGGGTACGGGTTAGCGTTAGGGTACGGGTTAGGATTAGGGTTAGGGTACAGGTCAGGGTTAGGGTTGGGGGTTAGGTTTAGGGTTAGGGTTAGGGTTAGGGTACGGGTTAGGGTTAGGGTACGGGTTAGGTTTAGCGTACGGGTTAGGGTTAGGGTTAGGGTTAGGGTTAGGGTTAGGGTACGGGTTAGGGTTAGGATACGGGTTAGGGTTAGGGTTAGGGTTAGATTTAGGGTTAGGAAAGGGTTAGTGTTAGGGTTAGGGTTAGGGTTAGGGTACGGGTTAAGGTTAGGGTTAGGGTACGGGTTAGGGTCAGGGTTAGGGTTAGGGTTAGGGTATGGTTTAGGGTTAGGTTTAGGGTTAGGGTTAGGGGTTAGGGGTTACGGTTAGTGTTATGGTTAGGGTTACGTTTAGGGTACGGGTTAGGGTACGGGTTAGGGTTAGGGTACTGGTTAGGGTACGCGTTAAGGTACGGGTTAGGGTTAGGGTACGGGTTAGGGTTAGGGTACGGGTTAGGGTTAGGGTACGGGTTAGGGTTAGGGTTAGGGTACGGGTTAGGTTTAGGGTCCGGGTTAGGGTACGTGTTAGGGTTAGGGTACGGGTTAGGGTTAGGGTTAGGGGTTACGGTTAGGGTAAGGGTTAGGGTTAGGGTACGGGTTAGGGTTAGGGTACGGCTTAGGGTTAGGGATAGGGTACGGGTTAGGGTGAGGTTACGGGTTAGGGTTAGGGTTAGGGTAAGATTTAGGGTTAGGGTTAGGGGTTAGGGTTAGGGTTAGGGTACGGGTTAGGGTTAGGGTACGGGTTAGGGTATGGGTTAGGGTACGGGTTAGGGTTAGGGTTAGGGTACGGGTTAGGGTTAGAGTTAGGGTACGGGTTAGGGTACGGTTTAGGGTTAGGGTACGGGTTAGTGTTAGGGTTAGGGTTAGGGTTAGGTTTAGGAAAGGGTTAGGGTTAGGGTTAGGGTACGGGTTAGGGTTAGGCTTAGGGTTAGGGTTAGGGTATGGGTTAGGGTTAATGTACGGGTTAGGGTTAGGGTACGTGTTAGGATACGGGTTAGGGTTAGGGTTAGGGTACGGGTTAGGGTTAGGGTTGGGTTAGGGTTAGGGTTAGGGTACGGGTTAGGGTTAGGGTACGGGTTAGGGTACGGGTTAGGGTTAGGGTTAGGGTTAGGGTACGGGTTAGGGTTAGGGTACGGATTAGGGTTAGGGTTAGTGTTAGGGTTAAAGTACGGGTTAGGGTTAGGGTTAAGGTTAGGGTTAGGGTTAGGGGTTAGGGGTTAGTGTTAGGGTAAGGGTTAGGGTTAGGGTTAGGGTACGGGTTAGGGTACGAGTTAGGGTTAGGGTTAGGGTTGGGTACGGGTTAGGGTTAGGGTTAGGGTTCGGGTTGGGGTTAGGGTTAGGGTACGGGTTAGTGTTAGAGTTAGGTTTAGGGTACGGGTTAGGGTTAGGGTACGGGTTAGGATTAGGGTTAGGGTACGGGTCAGGGTTAGGGATGGGGGTTAGGGTTAGGGTTAGAGTTAGGGTTAGGGTACGGGTTAGGGTTAGGTTACGGGTTAGGGTTAGGGTTAGGGTTAGGGTTAGGGTTAGCGTACGGGTTAGGGTTAGGGTTACGGTTAGGGTACGGGTTAGGGTTAGGGTACGGTTTAGGGTTAGGTTTAGGAAAGAGTTAGGGTTAGGGTTAGGGTACGGGTTAGGGTTAGGGTATGGGTTAGCGTTAGGGTTAGAGTTAGGGTTAGCGTAGGGGTTAGGGTTAGGTTTAGGGTTAGGGTTAGGGTTAGGGTACGGGTTAGGGTTAGGGTACGGGTTAGGGTTAGGGTTAGGGTTAGGAAAGGGTTAGTGTTAGGGTTAGGGTTAGGGTTAGGATACGGGTTAAGTTTAGGGTTAGGGTACGGGTTAGGGTCAGGGTTAGGGTTAGGGTTAGGGTACGGGTTAGGGTTAGGGTTAGGGTTAGGGTTAGGGGTTAGGGGTTACGGTTAGTGTTATGGTTAGGGTTAGGGTTAGGGTACGGGTTAGGGTCGAGTTAGGGTTAGGGTACAGTTTAGGGTATGGGTTAGGGTACGTGTTAGGGTTAGGGTTAGGGTACGGGTTAGCGTTAGGGTACGGGTTAGGGTTAGGGTTAGGGTACGGGTTAGGGTAAGGGTACGGCTTAGGGTTAGGGATAGGGTACGGGTTAGGGTGAGGGTATGGGTTAGGGTTAGGGTTAGGGTACGTGTTAGGTTTAGGGTTAGGGTTTAGGGGTTAGGGTTAGGGTTAGGGTTAGGGTTAGGGTACGGGTTAGAGTTAGGGTACGGCTTAGGGTTAGGGATAGGGTACGGGTTAGGGTGAGGGTACGGGTTAGGGTTAGGGTTAGGGTACGTGTTAGGGTTAGGGTTAGGGGTTAGGGTTAGGGTTAGGGTTAGGGTACTGGTTAGGGTTAGGGTTAGGGTTAGGGTACGGGTTAGGGTTAGGGTACGGGTTAGGGTTAGGGTTAGGGTACAGGTTAGGTTTAGGGTTAGGGGTTAGGGTTAGGGTTAGGGTTAGGGTAGGGTTAGGGTACGGGTTAGGGTTAGGGTACGGGTTAGGTTTAGGGTTAGGGTTAGCGTAACGGTTAGGGTTAGGGTTAGGGTTAGGGTTAGGTTTACGGTTAGGGTATGGGTTAGGGTTAGGGTACGGGTTAGGGTTAGGGTATGGGTTAGGGTTAGGGTTAGGGTTAGGTTTAGGTTTAGGAAAGGGTTAGGGTTAGGGTTAGGGTACGGGTTAGGGTTATGGTACGGGTTAGGGTTAGGGTTAGGGTTAGGGTACGGATTAGGTTTAGGGTACGGGTTAGGGTTAGGGTTAGGGTTACGGTTAGCGTACGGGTTAGGGTTAGGGTTAGGGTAAGGGTTAGGGTACGGGTTAGGGTACGAGTTAGGGTTAGGGTTAGGGTTGGGTACAGTTTAGGGTTAGGGTTAGGGTTCGGGTTGGGGTTAGGGTTAGGGTACGGGTTAGGGTTAGAGTTAGGGTTAGGGTAAGGGTTAGGGTACGGGTTAGGTTTAGGGTTACGGTTAGGTTTAGGTTTAGGGTACGGGTTAGGGTTAGGGTTAGGTTTAGGGTTAGGTTTAGGGTACGGGTTAGGGTTAGGGTTAGGGTAAGGGTTAGGATTAGGGTACGGGTTAGGGTACGGGTTAGGGTTAGGCTACGGGTTAGGGTACGGGTTAGGGTTAGGGTTAGGGTTAGGGTTAGGGCACGGTTTAGGGTTAGGGTTCCGGTTAGGGTTAGGGTACGGGTTAGGGTTAGGCTTAGCGTACGGGTTAGGGTTAGGGTTAGGGGTTAGGGTTAGGGTTAGTGTTACGGTACGGGTTAGTGTTAGGGTACGGGTTAGGGTTAGGGTTAGGTTTAGGGTACGGGTTAGGGTTAGGGTACGGGTTAGGATTAGGGTTAGGGTACGGGTTAGGGTTTGGGTTTGGGGTTAGGGTTAGGGTTAGGGTTAGGGTACGGGTTAGGGTTAGGGTACGGATTAGGGTTAGGGTTAGTGTTAGGGTTAGCGTCCGGGTTAGGGTTAGGGTTAGGGTACGGGTTAGTGTTAGGGTTAGGGTTAGGGTTAGGGTTAGGAAAGGGTTAGTGTTAGGGTTAGGGTAGGGTTAGGGTACGGGTTAAGGTTAGGGTTAGCGTACGGGTTAGGGTTAGGGTTAGGGTTAGGGAACGGGGTAGGGAACGGGTTAGGGTTAGGGTTAGGGGTTAGGGGTTACGGTTAGGGTTATGGTTAGAGTTAGGGTTAGGGTACGGGTTAGGGTACGGGTTAGGGTTAGGGTTAGGGTTAGGTTTAGTGTTAGGGTACGGGTTAGTGTTACGGTTAGGTTTAGGGTTAGGCTTAGGGTACGGGTTAGGGTACGGGTTAGGGTTTGGGTACGGGTTAGGGTTAGGGTTAGGGTTAGGTTTAGGAAAGGGTTAGGGTAGGGTTACGGTACGGGTTAGGTTTAGGTTTAGGGTTAGGGTTAGGGTATGGGTTAGGGTTAAGGTACGGGTTAGGGTTAGGGTACGTGTTAGGGTACGGGTTAGGGTTAGGGTTAGGGTACGGGTTAGGGTTAGGGTTGGGTTAGGGTTAGGGTTAGGGTACGTGTTAGGGTTAGGGTTACGGGTTAGGTTACGTGTTAGGGTTAGGGTTAGGTTTAGGGTTAGGGTACGGGTTAGGGTTAGGGTACGGATTAGGGTTAGGGTTAGGGTTAGTGTTAGGGTTAAAGTACGGGTTAGGGTTAGGGTTAAGTTTAGGGTTAGGGTTAGGGGTTAGTGGTTAGTGTTAGGGTAAGGGATAGGGTTAGGGTTAGGGTACGGGTTAGGGTACGAGTTAGGGTTAGGGTTAGGGTTAGGGTTAGGGTTAGGGTTAGGGTACGGTTTAGGGTTAGGGTACGGGTTAGGTTTAGGTTTAGGGTTAGGGTTAGCGTACGGGTTAGGGTGAGGGTTAGGGTACGGGTTAGGTTTAGGGTTAGGGTTAGGGTTAGGGTACGGGTTAGGGTTAGGATTAGGGTTAGGGTACGGGTGAGGGTACGGGTTAGGGTATGGGTGAGGGTACTGGTTAGTGTTAGGGTTAGGGTACGGGTTAGGGGTAGGGTTAGTGTTAGTGTTAGGGTTAAAGTACGTGTTAGGTTTAGTGTTAGGGTTAGGGTTAGGGTTAGGGGTTAGGGGTTAGGGTTAGGGTTAGGGTTAGGGTTAGGGTACGGGTTAGGGTACGAGTTAGGGTTAGGATGAGGGTTAGCGTACGGGTTAGGGTTAGGTTTAGGGTTATGGTACGGGTTAGGGTTAGGGTTAGGGTTAGGGTAAGGGTTAGGGTACGGGTTAGGGTTAGGGTTAGGGTTAGGGTTAGGTTTAGGGTACGTGTTAGGGTTAGGGTTATGGTTAGGGTTAGGGTACGGGTTAGGGTACGCGTTAGGGTTAGGGTACGGGTTAGGGTACAGATTAGGGTACGGGTTAGGGTTAGGGTTAGGGTACGGGTTAGGGTTAGGGTAGGGTTTAGGGTTAGGGTACGGGTTAGGGTTAGGGTTAGGGTTAGGTTTAGGGTACAGGTTAGTTTTAGGCTACCGGTTAGGGTACGTGTTAGGGTTAGGGTACGGGTTAGGGTTAGGGTTAGTGGTTAGGGTTAGGGTTAGGGTTAGGGTTAGCGTACGGGTTAGGGTTAGGGTACGGGTTAGGGTTAGGGATAGGGTACGGGTTAGGGTGAGGGTACGGGTTAGGGTTAGGTTTAGGGTACGTGTTAGGGTTAGGGTTAGGGGTTAGGGTTAGGGTTAGGGTTAGGGTACGGGTTAGGGTTAGGGTTAGGGTTAGGGTTAGGGTTAGGGTACGGGTTAGGGTTAGGGTACGGGTTAGGGTTAGGGTTAGGGGTTAGGGGTTATTGTTAGGGTAAGTGTTAGGGTTAGGGTTAGGTTACGGGTTAGGGTACGAGTTAGGGTTAGGGTTAGGGTTGGGTACGGTTTAGGGTTAGGGTTAGGGTTCGTGTTGGGGTTAGGGTTAGGGTACGGGTTAGGGTTAGAGTTAGGGTTAGGGTAAGGTTTAGGGTACGGCTTAGGGTTAGGGTTAGGGTTAGGGTTAGGTTTAGGCTACGGGTTAGGGTTAGGGTTATTGTAAGTGTTAGTGTTAGGGTACGGGTTAGGTTTTGGGTTAGGGTTAGGGTACGGTTTAGGGTACGGGTTAGGGTTAGGGTTAGGGTTAGGGTTAGGGTTAGGGCACGGGTTAGGGTTAGGGTACCGGTTAGGGTTAGGGTACGGGTTAGGTTTAGGCTTAGCGTACGGGTTAGGTTTATGGTTAGGGGTTAGGGTAGGGTTAGGGTTAGGGTACGGGTTAGTGTTAGGGTACGGTTTAGGGTTAGGGTTAGGTTTAGGGTACGGGTTAGGGTTAGGGTACGGGTTAGGATTAGGGTTAGGGTACGGGTTAGGTTTAGGGTTTGGGGTTAGGGTTAAGGTTAGGGTTAGGTTTAGGGTTAGGGTACGGGTTATGGTTAGTGTACGGGTTAGGGTTAGGGTTAGGATTACGGATAGCGTACGGGTTAGGGTTAGTGTTAGGGTTAGGGTTAGGGTACGGGTTAGTGTTAGGGTACGGGTTAGGGTTAGTGTACGGGTTAGGGTTAGGGTTAGGAAAGAGTTAGGGTTAGGGTTAGGGTACGGGTTAGGGTTATGGTACGGGTTAGGGTTAGGGTTAGAGTTAGGGTTAGCGTACGGGTTAGTGTTAGGGTTAGGGTTAGGGTACGGGTAAGGTTTAGGGTACGGTTATGTTTAGGGTTAAGGTTAGGGTTAGGGTTTGGAAAGGGTTAGTGTTAGGGTTAGGGTTAGGGTTAGGGTACGGGTTAAGGTTAGGGTTAGGGTTAGGTTACGGGTTAGGGTTAGGGTACGGGTTAGGGTTAGGTTTAGGGTACAGGTTAGGTTTAGGTTTAGGGGTTAGGATTAGGGTTAGGGTTAGAGTAGGGTTAGGGTACGGGTTAGTGTTAGGGTACGGGTTAGGTTTAGGGTTAGGGTTAGGTTAGGGTTAGCGTAACGGTTAGGGTTAGGGTTAGGATTATGGTTAGGTTTAGGGTTAGGGTACGGGTTAGTGTTAGGGTACGGGTTAGGGTTAGGGTACGGGTTAGGGTTATGGTAGGGGTTAGGGTACGGTTAGCGATAGGGTTAGGGTACGGGTTTGTTTAGGGTACTGGTTAGGGTTAGGTTTAGGGTTAGGGTTAGGTTCAGGGTACGGGTTAGGTTTAGGGTTAGGGTTAGGGTTAGGGTATGGGTTAGGGTACGGGTTAGGGTTAGGGTACGGGTTAGGGTACGGGTTAGATTTAGGGCATGGGTTAGGGTTAGGGTAAGGGTTAGGGTTAGGGCACGGGTTAGGGTTAGGGTACGGGTTAGGGTTAGGGTTAGGGATAGGGTTAGGGTACGGTTTAGGGTTAGGGTACGGGTTAGGGTTAGGGTTAGGGTACGGGTTAGGGTTAGGGTTAGGGGTTAGGGTTAGGGTTAGGGTTAGGGTACGGGTTAGGGATAGGGTACGGGTTAGGGTTAGGGTTAGGGTTAGGGTTAGAGTTAGGGTTAGCGTACGGGTTAGGTTTAGGGTTAGGGCTAGGGTTAGGGTACGGGTTAGGGTTAGTGTAAGGGTTAGGGTTAGGTTTAGTTTTAGGGTACGGGTTAGGTTTAGGGTTAGGGTTAGGGTACGGGTTAGGGTTAGGGTTAGGGGTTAGGGTAGTGGACGGGTTAGGGTTAGGGTTTGGGGTTAGGGTTAGGGTACGGGTTAGGGTTAGGGTACGGGTTAGGGTTAGTGTACGGGTTAGGGTTAGGGTTAGGGTTACGGACAGCGTACCGGTTAGGGTTAGGGTACGGGTTAGGGTTAGGGTTAGGAAAGAGTTAGGGTTAGGGTTAGGGTAAGGGTTAGGGTTAGGGTACGGTTTAGGGTTAGGGTTAGGGTTAGGGTTAGTGTTAGGGTTAAGGTAAAGGTTAGGGTACGGGTTAGGTTTAGGGTACGGGTTAGGTACGGGTTAGGGTAGGGGTTAGGGTTAGGGTTAGGGTTAGGGTACGGGTTAGGGTTAGGGTACGGGTTAGGGTTAGGGTTAGGGTACGGATTAGGTTTAGGGTACGGGTTAGGGTACGTGTTAGGGTTAGGGTACGGTTTAGAGTTAGGGTTAGGGTTTAGGTTTAGGGTTAGGGTTAGGGTACGGGTTAGGTTAGGGTACGGCTTAGGGTTAGGGATAGAGTACGGGTTAGGGTGAGGGTACGGGTTAGGGTTAGGGTTAGGGTACGTGTTAGGGTTAGGGTTAGGGGTTAGGGTTAGGGTTAGGGTTAGGGTACTGGTTAGGGTTAGGGTTAGGGTACGGGTTAGCGATAGGGTTAGGGTACGGGTTTGTTTAGGATACGGGTTAGGGTTAGGTTTAGGGTTAGGGTTAGGTTTAGGGTACGGGTTAGGTTTAGGGTTAGGGTTAGGGTTAGGGTACGGGTTAGGGTCCGGGTTAGGGTTAGGGTTAGGTTTAGGGTTAGGGTACGGGTTAGGGTTAGGGTTAGGGGTTAGGGTTAGGGTTAGCGTACGGGTTAGGGGAAGGGTACGGTTTAGGGTTAGGGTTAGGGTTAGGGTTAGAGTTAGGGTTAGCGTACGGGTTAGGGTTAGGGTTAGGGTTAGGGTTAGGGTTAGGGTACGGGTTAGGGTTAGTGTCCGGGTTAGGGTTAGGGTTAGGGTTAGGGTACGGGTTAGGGTTAGGGTTAGGTTTAGGGTACGGGTTAGGGTACGGGTTAGGGGTTAGGGTAGTGTACGGGTTAGGGTTAGGGTTAGGGTTAGGGTACGGATTAGGGTTAGGGTTAGGGTTAGTGTTAGGTTTAAAGTACGTGTTAGGGATAGTGTTAGGGTTAGGGTTAGGGTTAGGGGTTAGGGGTTAGTGTTAGGGTAAGGGTTAGGGTTAGGGTTAGGGTACGGGTTAGGGTACGAGTTAGGGTTAGGGTTAGGGTTGGGTACAGTTTAGGGTTAGGGTTAGGTTTCGGGTTGGGGTTAGCATTAGGGTACGAGTTAGGGTTAGAGTTAGGGTTAGGGTAAGGTTTAGGGTACGGGTTATGGTTAGGGTTAGGGTTAGGGTTAGGTTTATGGTACGGGTTAGGTTTAGGGTTAGGGTTAGGGTTAGGTTTAGTGTACGGGTTAGGTTTAGGGTTAGGGTAAGGGTTAGGGTTAGTGTACGGGTTAGGGTACGGTTTAGGGTTAGGGTACGGGTTAGGGCACGGTTTAGGGTTAGGGTACCGGTTAGGTTTAGGGTACGGGTTAGGGTTAGCCTTAGCGTACGGGTTAGGGTTAGGGTTAGGGGTTAGGTTTAGGGTTAGGGTTAGGGTACGGGTTAGGATTAGGGTTAGGGTACGGGTTAGGGTTAGGGTTTGTGGTTAGGGTTAGGGTTAGGGTTAGGTTTAGGGTACGGGTTAGGGTTAGGGTACGGGTTAGGATTAGGGTTATGGTACGGGTTAGGGTTAGGGTTTGGGGTTAGGGTTAGGGTTAGGGTTAGGTTTAGGGTTAGGGTACGGGTTAGGGTTAGGGTACGGGTTAGGGTTAGGTTTAGGGTTACGGTTAGCGTACAGGTTAGGGTTAGGGTTAGGGTTAGGGTTAGGTTTAGGGTACGGGTTAGGGTTAGGGTACGGATTAGGGTTAGGGTAGGAAAGGGTTAGGGTTAGGGTAGGGTATGGGTTAGGGTTAGGGTACGGGTTACGGTTAGGGTTAGAGTTAGGCTTAGGGTTAGGAAAGGTTTAGTGTTAGGGTTAGGGTAGGGTTAGGGTACGGGTTAAGGTTAGGGTTAGGGTACGGGTTAGGGTTAGTGTTTGGGTTAGGGTTAGGGTACGGGTTAGGGTTAGGATTAGGAAAGGTTTAGTGTTAGGGTTAGGGTAGGGTTAGGGTACGGGTTAAAGTTAGGGTTAGGGTACGGGTTAGGGTTAGGGTTTGGGTTAGGGTTAGGGTACGGGTTAGGGTTAGGGTTAGGGTTAGGGTTAGGTGTTAGGGCTTACGGTTAGGGTTATGGTTAGGGTTAGGGTTAGGGTACGGGTTAGGGTACGGTTTAGGGTTAGTGTTAGGTTTAGTGTTAGGGTACGGGTTAGTGTTAGGGTTAGAGTTAGGGTTAGGGTTAGAGTTAGGGAACGGTTAGGGTACGGGTTAGCGTTAGGGTACGGGTTAGGGTTAGGGTTAGGGTTAGGGTTAGGGTTAGGTTTAGGAAACGGTTAGGTTTAGGGTTAGGGTACGGGTTAGGGTTAGGTTTAGGGTTAGGGTTAGGGTATGGGTTGGGGTTAAGGTACGGGTTAGGGTTAGGGTACGTGTTAGGGTACGGGTTAGGGTTAGGGATAGGGTACGGGTTAGGGTTAGGGTTGGGTTAGGGTTAGGGTTAGGGTTAGGGTACGGGTTAGGGTTAGGGTACGGGTTAGGGTTAGGGTACGGGTTAGGGTTAGGGTTAGGGTTAGGGTTAGGTTTAGGAAAGGTTTAGGGTTAGGTTTAGGGTACGGGTTAGGGTTAGGTTTAGGGTTAGGGTTAGGGTATGGGTTAGGGTTAAGGTACGGGTTAGGGTAGGGTACGTGTTAGGGTACGGATTAGGGTTAGGGTTAGGGTACGGGTTAGGGTTAGGGTTGGGTTAGGGTTAGGGTTAGGGTTCGGGTTAGTGTTAGGGTACGGGTTAGGGTACGGGTTAGGGTACGGGTTAGGGTTAGGGTTAGGGTACGGGTTAGGGTTAGGGTACGGATTAGGGTTAGGGTTAGGGTTAGTGTTAGGGTTAAAGTACGGGTTACGGTTAGGGTTAAGGTTAGGGTTAGGGTTAGGCGTTAGGGGTTAGTGTTAGGGTAAGGGTTAGGGTTAGGGTTAGGGTACGGGTTAGGGTACGAGTTAGGGTTAGCGTTAGGGTTGGGTACGGGTTAGGGTTAGGGTTAGGGTTCGGGTTGGGGTTAGGGTTAGGGTACGGGTTAGTGTTAGAGTTAGGTTTAGGGTACGGGTTAGGGTTGGGGTACGGGTTAGGATTAGGGTTAGGGTACGGGTCAGGGTTAGGGTTGGGGGTTAGGGTTAGGGTTAGGGTTAGGGTTAGGGTACGGGTTAGGGTTAGGGTTAGGGTTAGGGTTAGCGTACGGGTTAGGGTTAGGGTTAGGGTACGGGTTAGGGTTAGGGTACGGTTTAGGGTTAGGTTTAGGAAAGAGTTAGGGTTAGGGTTAGGGTACGGGTTAGGGTTAGGGTACGGGTTAGGGTTAGGGTTAGAGTTAGGGTTAGCGTACGGGTTAGGGTTAGGGTTAGGGTTAGGTTTAGGGTTAGGGTACGGGTTAGGGTTAGGGTACGGCTTAGGGTTAGGGATAGGGTACGGGTTAGGGTGAGGGTACGGGTTAGGGTTAGCGTTAGGGTACGTGTTAGGGTTAGGGTTAGGGGTTAGGGTTAGGGTTAGGGTTAGGGTACGGGTTAGGGTTAGGGTTAGGGTTAGGGTACGGGTTAGGGTTAGGATACGGGTTAGGGTTAGGTTTAGGGTATAGGTTAGGTTTAGGTTTAGGTGTTAGGGTTAGGGTAAGGGTTAGGGTAGGGTTAGGGTACGGGTTAGGGTTAGGGTACGGGTTAGGGTTAGGGTTAGGGTTAGGGTTAGGGTTAGCGTAACGGTTACGGTTAGGGTTAGGGTTAGGGTTAAGGTTAGGGTTAGGGTATGCGTTAGTGTTAGGGTACGGGTTAGGGTTAGGGTACGGGTTAGGCTTAGGGTTAGGGTTAGGGTTAGGTTTAGGAAAGGGTTAGGGTTAGGGTTAGGGTACGGGTTAGGGTTAGGGTACGGGTTAGGTTACGTGTTAGGGTTAGGGTTAGGTTTAGGGTTAGGGTACGGGTTAGGGTTAGGGTACGGATTAGGGTTACGGTTAGTGTTAGGGTTAAAATACGGGTTAGGTTTAGGGTTAAGTTTAGGGTTAGGGTTAGGGGTTAGTGATTCGTGTTAGGGTAAGGGTTAGGGTTAGGGTTAGGGTACGGGTTAGGGTACGAGTTAGGGTTATGGTTAGGGTTGGGTACGGGTTAGTGTTAGGGTTAGGGTTCGGGTTGGGGTTAGGGTTAGGGTACCGGTTAGGGTTAGAGATAGGTTTAGGGTACGGGTTAGCGTTAGGGTACGGGTTAGGTTTAGGGTTAGGTTACGGGTCAGGGTTAGGGTTGGGGGTTTAGGGTTAGGGTTAGGGTTAGGGTTAGGGTACAGGTTAGGGTTAGGGTACGGGTCAGGGTTAGGGTTAGGGTTAGGGTTAGCGTACGGGTTAGGGTTAGGGTTAGGGTTAGGGTAAGGGTCCGGTTTAGGGTTAGGGTACGGGTTAGGTTTAGGGTTAGGGTTAGGGTTAGCGTACGGGTTAGGGTTAGGGTTAGGGTACGGGTTAGTTTTAGGGTTAAGTTTAGGTTTAGGGTACGGGTTAGGGTTAGGGTTAGGGTACGGGTTAGGGTTAGGGTACGGGTTAGGGTACGGGTTAGGGTTAGGGTTAGGGTTAGGGTACGGGTTAGGTTTAGGGTACGGATTAGGGTTAGGGTTAGGGTTAGTGTTAGTGTTAAAGTACGGGTTAGGGTTAGTGTTAAGGTTAGGGTTAGGGTTAGGGGTTAGAGGTTAGTGTTAGGGTAAGGGTTAGGGTTAGGGTTAGGGTACAGGTTAGGGTACGAGTTAGGGTTAGGGTTAGGGTTGGGTACGGGTTAGGGTTAGGGTTAGGGTTCGGGTTGGGGTTAGGGTTAGGGTACGGGTTAGTGTTAGAGTTAGGTTTAGGGTACGGGTTAGCGTTAGGGTACCGGTTAGGATTAGGGTTAGGGTACGGGTCAGGGTTAGGGTTGGGGGTTAGGTTTAGGGTTAGGGTTAGGGTTAGGGTACGGGTTAGGGTTAGGGTACGGGTTAGGTTTAGCGTACGGGTTAGGGTTAGGTTTAGGGTTAGGGTTAGGGTTAGGGTACGGGTTAGGGTTAGGATACGGGTTAGGGTTAGGGTTAGGGTTAGTTTTAGGGTTAGGAAAGGGTTAGTGTTAGGGTTAGGGTTAGGGTTAGGGTACGGGTTAAGGTTAGGGTTAGGGTACGGTTAGGGTCAGGGTTAGGGTTAGGGTTAGGGTATGGTTTAGGGTTAGGGTTAGGGTTAGGGTTAGGGGTTAGGGGTTACGGTTAGTGTTATGGTTAGTGTTACGGTTAGGGTACGGGTTAGGGTACGGGTTAGGGTTAGGGTACTGGTTAGGGTACGCGTTAAGGTACGGGTTAGTGTTAGGTTACGGGTTAGGGTTAGGGTACGGGTTAGGGTTAGGGTACGGGTTAGGGTTAGGGTTTGGTTACGGGTTAGGTTTAGGGTCCTGGTTAGGGTACGTGTTAGGGTTAGGGTACGGGTTAGGGTTAGGGTTAGGGGTTAGGGTTAGGGTTAGGGTTAGGGTTAGGGTACGGGTTAGGGTTAGGGTACGGCTTAGGGTTAGGAATAGGGTACGGGTTAGGGTGAGGTTACGGGTTAGGGTTAGGGTTAGTGTACGTTTTAGGGTTAGGGTTAGGGGTTAGGGTTAGGGTTAGGGTACGGGTTAGGGTTAGGGTACGGGTTAGGGTATGGGTTAGGGTACGGGTTAGGGTTAGGGTTAGGGTACGGGTTAGGGTTAGAGTTAGGGTACGGGTTAGGGTACGGGTTAGGGTTAGGGTACGGGTTAGTGTTAGGGTTAGGGTTAGGGTTAGGTTTAGGAAAGGGTTAGGGTTAGGGTTAGGGTACGGGTTAGGGTTAGGTTTAGGGTTAGGGTTAGGGTATGGGTTAGGGTTAAGGTACGGGTTAGGGTTAGGGTATGTGTTAGGATACGGGTTAGGGTTAGGGTTAGGGTACGGGTTAGGGTTAGGGTTAGGGTTAGGGTTACGGTTAGGGTACGGGTTAGGGTTAGGGTACGGGTTAGGGTACGGGTTAGGGTTAGGGTTAGGTTTAGGGTACGGGTTAGGGTGAGGGTACGGATTAGGGTTAGGGTTAGGGTTAGTGTTAGGGTTAAAGTACCGGTTAGGGTTAGGGTTAAGGTTAGGATTAGGGTTAGGGGTTAGGGGTTAGTGTTAGGGTAAGGGTTAGGGTTAGGGTTAGGGTACGGGTTAGGGTACGAGTTAGGGTTAGGGTTAGGGTTGGGTACGGGTTAGGGTTAGGGTTAGGGTTCGGGTTGGGGTTAGGGTTCGGGTACGGGTTAGTGTTAGAGTTAGGTTTAGGGTACGGGTTAGGTTTAGGGTACGGGTTAGGATTAGGGTTAGGGTACGGGTCAGGGTTAGGGTTGGGGGTTAGGGTTAGGGTTAGAGTTAGGGTTAGGGTACGGGTTAGGGTTAGGTTACGGGTTAGGGTTAGGGTTAGGGTTAGGGTTAGCGTACGGGTTAGGGTTAGGGTTACGGTTAGGGTACGGGTTAGTGTTAGGGTACGGTCTAGGGTTAGGTTTAGGAAAGAGTTAGGGTTAGGGTTAGGGTACGGGTTAGGGTTAGGGTATGGGTTAGCGTTAGGGTTAGAGTTAGGGTTAGCGTACGGGTTAGGGTTAGGTTTAGGGTTAGGGTTAGGGTTAGGGTACGGGTTAGGGTTAGGGTACGGGTTAGGGTTAGGGTTAGGGTTAGGAAAGTGTTAGTGTTAGGGTTAGGGTTAGGGTTAGGGTACGGGTTAAGGTTAGGGTTAGGGTACGGGTTAGGGTCAGGGTTAGGGTTAGGGTTAGGGTACGGGTTAGGGTTAGGGTTAGGGTTAGGGTTAGGGGTTAGGGGTTACGGTTAGTGTTATGGTTAGTGTTAGGGTTAGGGTACGGGTTAGGGTACGGGTTAGGGTTAGGGTACGGGTTAGGGTATGGGTTAGCGTACGTGTTAGGGTTAGGTTTAGGGTACGGGTTAGGGTTAGGGTACGGGTTAGGGTTAGGGTTAGGGTACGGGTTAGGGTTAGGGTACGGCTTAGGGTTAGGGATAGGGTACGGGTTAGGGTGAGGGTACGGGTTAGGGTTAGGGTTAGGGTACGTGTTAGGGTTAGGGTTAGGGGTTAGGGGTTAGGGTTTGGGTTAGGGTTAGGGTTAGGGTTAGGGTACGGGTTAGGGTTAGGGTACGGCTTAGGGTTAGGGTTAGGGTACGGGTTAGGGTGAGGGTACGGGTTAGGGTTAGGGTTAGGGTACGTGTTAGGGTTAGGGTTAGGGGTTAGGGTTAGGGTTAGGGTTAGGGTACTGGTTAGGGTTAGGGTTAGGGTTAGGGTACGGGTTAGGGTTAGGGTACGGGTTAGGGTTAGGGTTAGGGTACAGGTTAGGTTTAGGGTTAGGGGTTAGGGTTAAGGTACGGGTTAGGGTTACGGTACGGGTTAGGGTTATGGTACGGGTTAGGGTTAGGGTTAGGGTTAGGGTACGGATTAGGGTTAGGGTACGGGTAAGGGTTAGGGTTAGGGTTACGGTTAGCGTACGGGTTAGTGTTAGGGTTAGGGTAAGGGTTAGGGTACGGGTTAGGGTACAAGTTAGGGTTAGGGTTAGGGTTGGGTACAGTTTAGGGTTAGGGTTAGGGTTCGGGTTGGGGTTAGGGTTAGGGTACGGGTTAGGGTTAGAGTTAGGGTTAGGGTAAGGGTTAGGGTACGGGTTAGGGTTAGTGTTACGGTTAGGTTTAGGTTTAGGGTACGGGTTAGGGTTAGGGTTAGGGTTAGGGTACGGGTTAGTGTTAGGGTTAGGGTTAGGGTTAGGGTTAGGGTACGGGTTAGGGTTAGGGTTAGGGTTAGGTTTAGGAAAGGGTTAGGGTTAGGGTTAGGGTACGGGTTAGGTTTAGGTTTAGGGTTAGGGTTAGGGTATGGGATAGGGTTAAGGTACGGGTTAGGGTTAGGGTTAAGTTTAGGGTTAGGGTTAGGGGTTAGTGGTTAGTTTTAGGGTAAGGGATAGGGTTAGGGTTAGGGTACGGGTTAGGGTACGAGTTAGGGTTAGGGTTAGGGTTGGGTACGGGTTAGTGTTAGGGTTAGGGTTCGGGTTGGGGTTAGGGTTAGGGTACGGGTTAGGGTTAGAGATAGGTTTAGGGTACGGGTTAGCGTTAGGGTACGGGTTAGGTTTAGGGTTAGGGTTAGGGTTAGGGTATGGGTTAGGGTTAAGGTACGGGTTTGGGTTAGGGTACGTGTTAGGGTACGGGTTAGGGTTAGGGTTAGGGTACGTGTTAGGGTGAGGGTTGGGTTAGGGTTAGGGTTAGGGTACGGGTTAGGGTTAGGGTACGGGTTAGGTTACGTGTTAGGGTTAGGGTTAGGTTTAGGGTTAGGGTACGGGTTAGGGTTAGGGTACGGATTAGGGTTAGGGTTAGGGTTAGTGTTAGGGTTAAAGTACGGGTTAGGGTTAGGGTTAAGTTTAGGGTTAGGGTTAGGGGTTAGTGGTTAGTTTTAGGGTAAGGGATAGGGTTAGGGTTAGGGTACGTGTTAGGGTACGAGTTAGGGTTAGGGTTAGGGTTGGGTACGGGTTAGTGTTAGGGTTAGGGTTCGGGTTGGGGTTAGGGTTAGGGTACGGGTTAGGGTTAGAGATAGGTTTAGGGTACGGGTTAGCGTTAGGGTACGGGTTAGGTTTAGGGTTAGTTTATGGGTCAGGGTTAGGGTTGGGGGTTAGGGTTAGTGTTAGGGTTAGGGTTAGGTTTAGGGTTAGGGTACGGGTTAGGGTTAGGGTACGGTTTAGGGTTAGGGTTAGGGTTAGATTTAGCGTACGGGTTAGGGTTAGGGTTAGGGTTAGTGTACGGGTTAGGGTTAGGGTACGGGTTACGGTTAGGGTTAGGGTTAGGTTGAGGGTTAGGGTTAGGGTACGGGTTAGGGTTAGGGTACGGGTTAGGGTACGTGTTAGGGTTAGGGTACGGTTTAGTGTTAGGGTTAGGGGTTAGGGTTAGGGTTAGTGTTAGGGTTAGGTTGGGGTACGGGTTAGGTTTAGGGTACGGGTTAGGTTTAGTGATAGGTACGGGTTAGGGTGCGGGTACGGGTTAGGGTTAGGGTACGGGTTAGGGTTAGGGTACGGGTACGGGTTAGGGTTAGGGTTAGGGTTAGGGTTAGGGTTAAGGTTAGGGTTAGGGTACGTGTTAGGGTTAGGGTTAGGGGTTAGGGTTAGGGTTAGGGTTAGGGTTAGGGTTAGGGTTAGGGTACGGGTTAGGGTTAGGGTACCGGTTAGGGTTAGGGTTACGGTACGTGTTAGGGTTAGGTTTAGGGTTTAGGGTTAGGGTTAGTGTTAGGGTACGGGTTAGGGTTAGGGTTAGGGTTAGGGTACGGGTTAGGGTTAGGGTTAGGGTTAGGGTTAGGGTTAGGGTACAGGTTAGGGTAGGGTTAGGGGTTAGGGTTAGGGTTAGGGTTAGGGTAGGGTTAGGGTACGGGTTAGTGTTAGGGTACGGGTTAGGGTTAGGGTTAGGGTTAGGGTTAGCATAACGGTTAGGGTTA
The DNA here is from genome assembly GCA_032313775.1 of Urocyon cinereoargenteus. Taxonomy (NCBI): domain Eukaryota; kingdom Metazoa; phylum Chordata; class Mammalia; order Carnivora; family Canidae; genus Urocyon; species Urocyon cinereoargenteus. The sequence goes on along the minus strand of JAVLSZ010000152.1, from coordinate 116,218 downwards.
GGGTTAGGGTTAGGGTTAGGTTTAGGGTTAGGGTTGGGTTAGGGTTAGGGTACGGGTTAGGGTTAGGTTACGGGTTAGGGTTAGGGTTAGGGTTAGTTTTAGGGTTAGGAAAGGGTTAGTGTTAGGGTTAGGGTTAGGGTTAGGGTCCGGGTTAAGGTTAGGGTTAGGGTACGGGTTAGGGTCAGGGTTAGGGTTAGGGTTAGGGTATGGGTTAGGGTTAGGGTTAGGGTTAGGGGTTAGGGGTTACGGTTAGTGTTATGGTTAGGGTTAGGGTTAGGGTACGGGTTAGGGTACGGTTTAGGGTTAGGGTACTGGTTAGGGTACGGGTTAAGGTACGGGTTAGGGTTAGGGTTAGGGTTAGGGTTAGGGTACGGGTTAGGGTTACGGTACGGGTTAGGGTTAGGGTTAGGGTACGGGTTAGGTTTAGGGTCCGGTTTGGGTACGTGTTAGGGTTAGGGTACGGGTTAGGGTTAGGGTTAGGGGTTAGGGTTAGGGTTAGGGTTAGGGTTAGCGTACAGGTTAGGGTTGGGGTACGGCTTAGGGTTAGAGATAGGGTACGGGTTAGGGTGAGGGTACGGGTTAGGGTTAGGGTTAGGGTACGTGTTAGGGTTAGGGTTAGGGGTTATGATTAGGGTTAGGGTACGGGTTAGGGTTAGGGTACGGGTTAGGCTATGGGTTAGGGTACGGGTTAGGGTTAGTTTTAGGGTACGGGTTAGGGTTAGAGTTAGGGTATGCGTTAGGGTACAGGTTAGGTTTAGGGTACGGTTTAGGGTTAGGGTTAGGGTTAGGGTTAGGTTTAGGAAAGGGTTAGGGTTAGGGTTAGGGTACGGGTTAGGGTTAGGTTTAGGGTTAGGGTTAGGGTATGGGTTAGGGTTAAGGTACGGGTTAGGGTTAGGGTACGTGTTAGGGTACGGTTTAGGGTTAGGGTTAGGGTACGGGTTAGGGTTAGGGTTGGGTTAGGGTTAGGGTTAGGGTACGGGTTAGGGTTAGGGTACGGGTTAGGGTACGGGTTAGGGTTAGGGTTAGGGTTAGGGTACGTGTTAGGTTTAGGGTACGGATTAGGGTTAGGGTTAGGGTTAGTGTTAGGGTTAAAGTACGGGTTAGGGTTAGGGTTAAGTTTAGGGTTAGGGTTAGGGGTTAGGGGTTAGTGTTAGGGTAAGGGTTAGGGTGAGGGTTAGGGTACGGGTTAGGGTTATGGTACGGGTTAGGGTTAGGGTTAGGGTTAGGGTACGGATTAGGGTTAGGGTACAGGTTAGGGTTAGGGTTAGGGTTACGGTCAGCGTACGGGTTAGGGTTAGGGTTAGGGTTAGGGTACGGGTTAGGGTACGAGTTAGGGTTAGGTTTAGGGTTGGGTACAGTTTAGGGTTATGGTTAGGTTTCGGGGTGGGGTTAGGGTTAGAGTACGGGTTAGGGTTAGAGTAAGGGTTAGGGTAAGGGTTAGGGTACGGGTTAGGGTTAGGGTTACGGTTAGGTTTAGGTTTAGGGTACGGGTTAGTGTTAGGGTTAGGTTTAGGGTTAGGTTTAGGGTACGGGTTAGGGTTAGGTTTAGGGTAAGGGTTAGGATTAGGGTACGGGTTAGGGTACGGGTTAGGGTTAGGGTACAGGTTAGGGTACGGGTTAGGTTAGGGTTAGGGTTAGGGTTAGGGTTAGGGCACGGTTTAGGATTAGGGTTCCGGGTAGGGTTAGGGTACGGGTTAGGGTTAGGCTTAGGTTTAGGGTACGGGTTAGGGTTAGGGTACGGGTTAGTGTTAGGGTTAGGTTTAGGGTTAGGCTTAGGGTACGGGTTAGGGTACGGGTTAGGGTTAGGGTACGGGTTAGGGTTAGGGTACGGGTTAGGATTAGGGTTAGGGTACGGGTCAGGGTTAGGGTTGGGGGTTAGGGTTAGGGTTAGGGTTAGGGTACGGGTTAGGGTTAGGGTACGGGTTAGGGTTAGGGTTAGGGTTAGGGTTAGCGTACGGGTTACGGTTAGGGTTAGGGTTAGGGTACGGGTTAGGGTTAGGGTACGGTTTAGGGTTAGGTTTAGGAAAGAGTTAAGGTTAGGGTTAGGTACGGGTTAGTGTTAGGGTACGGGTTAGGGTTAGGGTTAGAGTTAGGGTTAGCGTACGGGTTAGGGTAAGGGTTAGGGTTAGGGTTAGGGTTAGGGTACCGGTTAGGGTGAGGGTACGGGTTAGGGTTAGGGTTAGGGTTAGGGTTAGGGTACGGGTTAGGTTAGGGTTAGGGTTCGGGTTAGGGTCAGGGCACGGTTTAGGATTAGGGTTCTGGTTAGGGTTAGGGTACGGGTTAGGGTTAGGCTTAGCGTACAGGTGAGGGTTAGGGTTAGGGGATAGGGTTAGGTTTAGGGTTAGGGTACGGGTTAGTGTTAGGGTACGGGTTAGGGTTAGGGTTAGGTTTAGGGTATGGGTTAGGGTTAGGGTACGGGTTAGGATTAGGGTTAGGGTACGGGTTAGGGTTAGGGTTTGGTGTTAGGGTTAAGGTTAGGGTTAGGGTTAGGTTTAGGGTACGGGTTAGGGTTAGGGTACGGGTTAGGGTTAGGGTTAGGGTTAGGGTTACGGTTGACGTACGTGTTAGGGTTAATTTTAGGGTTAGTGTTAGAGTTAGGGTACGGATTAGGGTTAGGGTAGGAAAGGGTTAGGGTTAGGGTTAGGGTACGGGTTAGGGTTAGGGTACGGATTAGGGTTAGGGTTAGAGTTAGGGTTAGCGTACGGGTTAGTGTTAGGGTTAGGGTTAGGGTACGGGTTAGGGTTAGGGTTAGGGTTAGGGTTAGGAAAGGGTTAGTGTTAGGGTTAGGGTAGGGTTAGGGTACGGGTTAAGGTTAGGGTTAGGGTACGGGTTAGGGTTAGGGTTAGGGTTAGGGTACGGGTTAGGGTTAGTGTTAGGGTACGGGTTAGGTTTAGGGTACGGGTTAGGGTACGGGTTAGGGTTAGGGTTAGGTTTAGTGTTAGGGTACGGGTTAGTGTTAGGGTTAGGTTTAGGGTTAGGCTTAGGGTACGGGTTAGGGTACGGTTTAGGTTTAGGGTACGGGTTAGGGTTAGGGTTAGGGTTAGGTTTAGGAAAGGGTTAGGGTTAGGGTTAGGGTACGGGTTAGGTTTAGGTTTAGAGTTAGGGTTAGGGTATGGGTTAGGGTTAAGGTACGGGTTAGGGTTAGGGTACGTGTTAGGGTACGGGTTAGGGTTAGGGTTAGGGTACGGGTTAGGGTTAGGGTTGGGTTAGGGTTAGGTTTAGGGTACGGGTTAGGGTTAGGGTACGGGTTAGGGTACGTGTTAGGGTTAGGGTTAGGTTTAGGGTTAGGGTACGGGTTAGTGTTAGGGTTAGGGTTTGTGTTGTGGTTAGGGTTAGGGTACGGGTTAGGGTTAGAGATAGGTTTAGTGTACGGGTTAGCGTTAGGGTACGGGTTAGGTTTAGGGTTATGTTTAGGTTTAGGGTACGGGTTAGGGTTAGGGTTAGGTTTAGGGTTAGGGGATAGGGGTTACGGTTAGGGTTATGGTTAGGGTTAGGGTTAGGGTACGGGTTAGGGTACGGGTTAGGGTTAGGGTTAGGTTTAGTGTTAGGGTACGGGTTAGTGTTAGGGTTAGGGTTAGGGTTAGGAAAGGGTTAGGGTTAGGGTTAGGGTTTCGGGTTAGGTTTAGGGTTAGGGTTAGGGTTAGGGTTCGGGTTACGGTTAGGGTACGGGTTAGGGTTAGGGTTAGGGTTAGGTTACGGCTTAGGGTTAGGGTTAGGGTTAGGGTAAGGAAACGGTTAGGGTTAGGGTTAGGGTACGGGTTAGGGTTAGGGTTAGGGTTATAGTTAGGGTTAGGGTACGGGTTAGGGTTAGGGTTAGGGTTAGGGTTAAGGTACGGGTTAGGGTTAGGGTACGGGTTAGGGTTAGGTTACGGGTTAGATTAGGTTTAGGGTACGGGTTAGGGTTAGGTTTAGGGTTAGGGTTAGGGTACGGGTTAGGGTTAGGGTACGGGTTAGGGTACGTGTTAGGGTTAGGGTACGGTTTAGTGTTAGGTTTAGGGGTTAGGGTTAGGGTTAGTGTTAGGGTTAGGTTAGGGTACGGGTTAGGTTTAGGGTACGGGTTAGGGTTAGGGATAGGTACGTTTTAGGGTGAGGGTACGGGTTAGGGTTAGGGTACGGGTTATGGTTAGGGTTAGGGTACGGGTTAGGGTTAGGGTTAGGGTTAAGGTTAGGGTTAGGGTACGGGTTAGGGTTAGGGTTAGTGGTAGGGTTAGCGTACAGGTTAGGGTTAGGGTTCGGTTTAGGGTTAGGGTACGGTTTAGGGTTAGGGTACGGGTTAGGTTTAGGGTTAGTGTTAGGGTTAGGGTTAGGGTTAGCAAAGGGTTAGGGTTAGGGTTAGGGTTAGGGTACGGGTTAGGGTTAGGTTTAGGGTACGGGTTAGGGTTAGGGATAGGGTTAGGGTTAGGGTTAGGGTACGGGTTAGGGTTAGGGTTATTGTTAGGGGTTAGGGGTTAGTTTTAGGGTTAGGGTTAGTGTTAGCGTACGGGTTAGGGTTAGGGTACGGGTTAGGGTTAGGTTTAGGGTTGGGTACAGTTTAGGGTTAGGGTTAGGGTTAGGGTTAGCGTACGGGTTAGGGTTAGGGTTAGGGTACGGGTTAGGGTTAGGGTTAGGGTTAGGGTTAGCGTACGGGTTAGGGTTAGGTTTAGGGTTAGGGTTAGGGTACAGGTTAGGGTACGAGTTAGGGTTAGGGTGGGGTACAGTTTACGGTTAGGGTTAGGGTTCGGGTTGGAGTTAGGGTTAGGTTACGGGTTAGGGTTAGGGTACGGGTTAGGGTTAGGGTTAGGGTTAGGGTTAGCGTACGGGTTAGGGTTAGGGTTAGGGTTAGGGTACGGGTTAGGGTTAGGGTACGGATTAGGGTTAGGGTAGGAAAGGGTTAGGTTTCGGGTTAGGGTACGGTTTAGGGTTAGGATACGGGTTAGGGTTAGGGTTAGAGTTAGGGTTAGCGTACGGGTTAGGGATTAGTTTTAGGGTTAGGGTTAGTGTTAGGGCACGGGTTAGGGTTAGGGTAGGGGTTAGGGTTAGGTTTAGGGTTGGGTACAGTTTAGGGTTAGGGTTAGGGTTCGGGTTGGGGTTAGGGTTAGGGTACGGGTTAGGGTTAGGGTACGGGTTAGGGTTAGGGTTAGGGTTAGTGTTAGCGTACGGGTTAGGGTTAGGGTTAGGGTTAGGGTACGGGTTAGGGTACGAGTTAGGGTTAAGGTTATGGTTGGGTACAGTTTAGGGTTAGGGTTAGGGTTCGGGTGGAGTTAGGGTTAGGGTACGGGTTAGTGTTAGGGTACGGGTTAGGGTTAGGTTTAGGGTTAGGGTTAGCGTACGGGTTAGGGTTAGGGTTAGGGTTAGGGTTAGGGTACGGTTTAGGGTTAGGGTACGGATTAGGGTTAGGGTCGGAAAGGGTTAGGGTTAGGGTTAGGGTACGGGTTAGGGTTAGGGTACGGATTAGGGTTAGGGTTAGAGTTAGGGTTAGCGTACGGGTTAGGGTTAGGGTTAGGGTTAGGGTACGGGTTAGGGTACGGGTTAGGGTTAGGGTTAGGCCTAGAAAGGGTTAGTGTTAGGGTTAGGGTACGGGTTAGGGTTAGGTTTAGGGTTAGGGTTAGGGGTTAGGGGTTACGGTTAGGGTTATGGTTAGTGTTAGGGTTAGGGTACGGGTTAGGGTACGGGTTAGGGTTAGGGTACGGGTTAGATTTATGGTACGGGTTAGGGTTAGGGTACGGGATAGGTTTAGGGTACGGGTTAGGGTTAGTGTACGGGTTAGGTTTAGGGTTAGGGATAGGGTTAGGGTACGGGTTAGGGTTAGGTTACGGGTTAGGGTAAGGGTACGGGTACGGGTTAGGTTTAGGGTTAGGGGTTAGGGTTAGGGTTAGGGTTAGGGTACGGGTTAGGGGTAGGGTACGGGTTAGGGTTAGGGTTAGGGTTAGAGTTAGGGTTAGCGTACGGGTTAGGTTTAGGTTTAGGGTTAGGGTTAGGGTTAGGGTTAGGGTACGTGTTAGGGTTAGTGTAAGGGTTAGGGTTAGGGTTAGGGTTAGGGTACGGGTTAGGGTTAGGTTTAGGTTTAGGGTACGGGTTAGGGTTAGGGTTAGGGGTTAGGGTAGTGTACCGGTTAGTGTTAGGTTTAGGGTTAGGGTACGGATTAGGGTTAGGGTTAGGGTTAGTGTTAGGGTTAAAGTACGGGTTAGGGTTAGGGTTAGAGTTAGGGTTAGCGTACGGGTTAGGTTTAGGTTTAGGGTTAGGGTTAGGGTTAGGGTACGTGTTAGGGTTAGTGTAAGGGTTAGGGTTAGGGTTAGGGTTAGGGTACGGGTTAGGGTTAGGTTTAGGTTTAGGGTACGGTTTAGGGTTAGGGTTAGGGGTTAGGGTAGTGTACCGGTTAGTGTTAGGTTTAGGGTTAGGGTACGGATTAGGGTTAGGGTTAGGGTTAGTGTTAGGGTTAAAGTACGGGTTAGGGTTAGGGTTAGGGTTAGGGTTAGGGTTAGGGGTAAGGGGTTAGTGTTAGGGTAAGGGTTAGGGTTAGGGTTAGGGTACGGGTTAGGGTACGAGTTAGGGTTAGGGTTGGGGTTGGGTACAATTTAGGGTTAGGGTTAGGGTTCGGGTTGGGTTTAGGGTTAGGGTACGGGTTAGGGTTAGGTTTAGGTTTAGGGTTAGGTTTAGGGTATGGGTTAGGGTTAGGTTTAGGGTTAGGGTTAGGGTTAGGGTTAGGTTTAGGGTACGGGTTAGGGTTAGGGTTAGGGTAAGGGTTAGGGTTAGGGTACGGGTTAGGGTACGGTTTAGGGTTAGGGTACGGGTTAGGGTACGGGTTAAGGTACGGGTTAGGGTTAGGGTTAGGGTTAGGGCACGGTTTAGGGTTAGGGTAAGGGTTAGGGTTAGGGTACGGGTTAGGGTTAGGCTTAGCGTACGGGTTAGGGTTAGGGTTTGGGGTTAGGGTTAGGATTAGGTATAGGGTACGGGTTAGTGTTAGGGTACGGTTTAGGGTTAGGGTTAGGTTTAGGGTACGGGTTAGGGTTAGGGTACGGGTTAGGATTAGGTTTAGGGTATGGGTTAGGGTTAGGGTTTGGGGTTAGGTTTAGGGTTAGGGTTAGGGTTAGGGTACGGGTTAGGGTTAGGGTACGGGTTAGGGTTAGGGTTAGGGTTACGGTTAGCGTACGGGTTAGTGTTAGGTTTAGGGTTAGGGTTAGGTTAAGGGTTAGGGTTAGGGTACGGATTAGGTTTAGTGTAGGAAAGGGTTAGGGTTAGGGTTAGGGTACCGGTTAGAGTTAGGGTACGGGTTAGGGTTAGGGTTAGAGTTAGGGTTAGCGTACGGGTTAGGCTTAGGGTTAGGGTTAGGGTTAGGGTACGGGTTAGGGTTAGGGTTAGGGTTAGGGTTAGGAAAGGGTTAGTGTTAGGGTTAGGGTAGGGTTAGGGTACGGGTTAAGGTTAGGGTTAGGGTACGGGTTGGGTTAGGGTTAGGGTTAGGGTTAGGGTTAGGGTACGGGTTAGGGTTAGGGTTAGGGTTAGGGTTAGGGGTTAGGGGTTACGGTTAGGGTTATGGTTAGGGTTAGGGTTAGGGTACGGGTTAGGGTACAGGTTAGGTTTAGTGTTAGGTTTAGTGTTAGGGTACGTCTTAGTGTTAGGGTTAGGGTTAGGGTTAGGGTTAGGGTACGGGTTAGGGTATGGGTTAGTGTTAGGGTACGGGTTAGGTTTAGGGTTAGGGTTAGGTTTAGGAAAGGGTTAGGGCTAGGGTTAGGGTACGGGTTAGGGTTAGGTTTAGGGTTAGGGTTACGGTATGGGTTAGGGTTAAAGTACGGGTTAGGGTTAGGGTACGGGTTAGGGTACGGGTTAGGGTTAGGGTTAGGTTTAGGGTTAGGTTACGGGTTAGGGTTAAGGTACGGATTAGGGTTAGGGTTAGGGTTAGTGTTAGGGTTAAAGTACGGTTTAGGGTTAGGGTTAAGGTTAGGGTTAGGGTTAGGGGTTAGGGGTTAGTGTTAGGGTAGGGGTTAGGGTTAGGGTTAGGGTACGGGTTAGGGTATGAGTTATGGTTAGGGTTAGGGTTGGGTACGGGTTAGGGTTAGGGTTAGGGTTCGTGTTGGGGTTAGGGTTAGGGTACGGGTTAGTGTTAGAGTTAGGTTTAGGGTACGGGTTAGGGTTAGGGTACGGGTTAGGATTAGGGTTAGGGTACGGGTCAGGGTTAGGGTTGGAGGTTAGGGTTAGGGTTAGGGTTAGTGTTAGGGTTAGGGTACGGTTTAGGGTTAGGGTACGGATTAGGGTTAGGGTCGGAAAGGGTTAGGGTTATGGTTAGGGTACGGGTTAGGGTTAGGGTACGGATTAGGGTTAGGGTTAGAGTTAGGGTTAGCGTACGGGTTAGGGTTAGGGTACGGGTTAGGGTACGGGTTAGGGTACGGGTTAGGGTTAGGGTTAGGGCTAGAAAGGGTTAGTGTTAGGGTTAGGGTACGGGTTAGGGTTAGGTTTAGGGTTAGGGTTAGGGGTTAGGGGTGACGGTTAGGGTTATGGTTAGTGTTAGGGTTAGGGTACGGGTTAGGGTACGGGTTAGGGTTAGGGTACGGGTTAGATTTATGGTACAGGTAAGGGTTAGGGTACGGGATAGGGTTAGGGTACGGGTTAGGGTTAGTGTACGGGTTAGGTTTAGGGTTAGGGATAGGGTTAGGGTACGGGTTAGGGTTAGGTTACGGGTTAGGGTAAGGGTACGGGTACGGGTTAGGTTTAGGGTTAGGGGTTAGGGTTAGGGTTAGGGTTAGGGTACGGGTTAGGGGTAGGGTACGGGTTAGGGTTAGGGTTAGGGTTAGAGTTAGGGTTAGCGTACGGGTTAGGTTTAGGTTTAGGGTTAGGGTTAGGGTTAGGGTACGTGTTAGGGTTAGTGTAAGGGTTAGGGTTAGGGTTAGGGTTAGGGTACGGGTTAGGGTTAGGTTTAGGTTTAGCGTACGGGTTAGGGTTAGGGTTAGGGGTTAGGGTAGTGTACCGGTTAGTGTTAGGTTTAGGGTTAGGGTACGGATTAGGGTTAGGGTTAGGGTTAGTGTTAGGGTTAAAGTACGGGTTAGGGTTAGGGTTAGGGTTAGGGTTAGGGTTAGGGGTTAGGGGTTAGTGTTAGGGTAAGGGTTAGGGTTAGGGTTAGGGTACGGGTTAGGGTACGAGTTAGGGTTAGGGTTGGGGTTGGGTACAATTTAGGGTTAGGGTTAGGGTTCGGGTTGGGTTTAGGGTTAGGGTACGGGTTAGGGTTAGGTTTAGGTTTAGGGTTAGGTTTAGGGTATGGGTTAGGGTTAGGTTTAGGGTTAGGGTTAGGGTTAGGGTTAGGTTTAGGGTACGGGTTAGGGTTAGGGTTAGGGTAAGGGTTAGGGTTAGGGTACGGGTTAGGGTACGGTTTAGGGTTAGGGTACGGGTTAGGGTACGGGTTAAGGTACGGGTTAGGGTTAGGGTTAGGGTTAGGGCACGGTTTAGGGTTAGGGTAAGGGTTAGGGTTAGGGTACGGGTTAGGGTTAGGCTTAGCGTACGGGTTAGGGTTAGGGTTTGGGGTTAGGGTTAGGATTAGGTATAGGGTACGGGTTAGTGTTAGGGTACGGTTTAGGGTTAGGGTTAGGTTTAGGGTACGGGTTAGGGTTAGGGTATGGGTTAGGATTAGGGTTAGGGTATGGGTTAGGGTTAGGGTTTGGGGTTAGGTTTAGGGTTAGGGTTAGGGTACGGGTTAGGGTTAGGGTACGGGTTAGGGTTAGGGTTAGGGTTACGGTTAGCGTACGGGTTAGTGTTAGGGTTAGGGTTAGGGTTAGGGTAAGGGTTAGGGTTAGGGTACGGATTAGGTTTAGTGTAGGAAAGGGTTAGGGTTAGGGTTAGGGTACCGGTTATAGTTAGGGTACGGGTTAGGGTTAGGGTTAGAGTTAGGGTTAGCGTACGGGTTAGGCTTAAGGTTAGGGTTAGGGTTAGGGTACGGGTTAGGATTAGGGTTAGGGTTAGGGTTAGGGTTAGGAAAGGGTTAGTGTTAGGGTTAGGGTAGGGTTAGGGTACGGGTTAAGGTTAGGGTTAGGGTACGGGTTGGGTTAGGGTTAGGGTTAGGGTTAGGGTTAGGGTACGGGTTAGGGTTAGGGTTAGGGTTAGGGTTAGGGGTTAGGGGTTACGGTTAGGGTTATGGTTAGGGTTAGGGTTAGGGTACGGGTTAGGGTACAGGTTAGGTTTAGTGTTAGGTTTAGTGTTAGGGTAAGTCTTAGTGTTAGGGTTAGGGTTAGGGTTAGGGTTAGGGTACGGGTTAGGGTATGGGTTAGTGTTAGGGTACGGGTTAGGTTTAGGGTTAGGGTTAGGTTTAGGAAAGGGTTAGGGCTAGGGTTAGGGTACGGGTTAGGGTTAGGTTTAGGGTTAGGGTTACGGTATGGGTTAGGGTTAAAGTACGGGTTAGGGTTAGGGTACGGGTTAGGGTACGGGTTAGGGTTAGGGTTAGGTTTAGGGTTAGGTTACGGGTTAGGGTTAAGGTACGGATTAGGGTTAGGGTTAGGTTTAGTGTTAGGGTTAAAGTACGGTTTAGGGTTAGGGTTAAGGTTAGGGTTAGGGTTAGGGGTTAGGGGTTAGTGTTAGGGTAGGGGTTAGGGTTAGGGTTAGGGTACGGGTTAGGGTATGAGTTATGGTTAGGGTTAGGGTTGGGTACGGGTTAGGGTTAGGGTTAGGGTTCGTGTTGGGGTTAGGGTTAGGGTACGGGTTAGTGTTAGAGTTAGGTTTAGGGTACGGGTTAGGGTTAGGGTACGGGTTAGGATTAGGGTTAGGGTACGGGTCAGGGTTAGGGTTGGAGGTTAGGGTTAGGGTTAGGGTTAGGGTTAGGGTACGGGTTAGGTTTAGGGTTAGTGTAAGGGTTAGCGTACGGGTTAGGTTTAGGGTTAGGGTTTGGGTTAGGGTACGGGTTCGGGTTAGGGTACGGGTTAGGGTTAGGGTTAGGAAAGATTTAGGGTTAGGGTTAGGGTACGGGTTAGGTTTAGGGTACGGGTTAGAGTTAGGGTAGAGTTAGGGTTAGCGTACGGGTTAGGGTTAGGGTAAGGGTTAGGGTTAGGGTTAGGATACGGGTTAGGATTAGGGTACGGGTTAGGGTTAGGGTTAGGGTTAGGGTTCGGGTTAGGAAAGGGTTAGTGTTAGGGTTAGGGTTAGGGTTAGGGTACGGGTTAAGGTTAGGGTTAGGGTACGGGTTAGGGTTAGGTTTAGGGTTAGGGTACGGGTTAGGGTACGGGTTAGGGTTAGGGTTAGGGTTAGGGGTTAGGGGTTACGGTTAGGGTTATGGTTAGGGTTAGGGTTAGGGTACGTGTTAGAGTACGCGTTAGGGTTAGTGTTAGGGTTGGGTACGGTTTAGGGTTAGGGTTAGTGTTCGGGTTGGGGTTCGGGTTAGGGTACGGGTTAGTGTTAGAGTTAGGTTTAGGGTACGGGTTAGGGTTAGGGTACAGGTTAGGATTAGGGTTAGGGTACGGGTCAGGGTTAGGGTTGGGGGTTAGTGTTAGGGTTAGGGTTAGGGTTAGAGTTAGGGTTAGCGTACGGGTTAGGGTTAGGGTTAGGTTTAGGTTTAGGGTACGTGTAAGGGTTAGGGTTGGGGGTTAGGGTTAGGGTTAGGGTTAGGGTTAGGGTACGGGTTAGGGTTAGGGTACGGGTAGGGTTAGCGTACGGGTTAGGGTTAGGGTTAGGTTTAGGGTACGGGTTAGGGTTAGGGTACGGTTTAGGGTTAGGTTTAGGAAAGAGTTAGGGTGAGGGTTAGGGTACGGGTTACGGTTAGGGTACGGGTTAGGGTTAGGGTTAGAGTTAGGGTTAGCGTACGGGTTAGGGTTAGGGTTAGGGTTAGGGTTAGGGTTAGGGTTAGGGTTGGGTTAGGGTCAGGATACGGGTTAGGGTTAGGGTTAGGGTTAGTTTTAGGGTTAGGAAAGGGTTAGTGTTAGGGTTAGGGTTAGGGTTAGGGCACGGGTTAAGGTTAGGGTTAGGGTACGGGTTAGGGTCAGGGTTAGGGTTAGGGTTAGGGTATGGCTTACGGTTAGGGTTAGGGTTAGGGGTTAGGGGTTACGGTTAGTGTTATGGTTAGGGTTAGGGTTAGGGTACGGGTTAGGGTACGGGTTAGGGTTAGGGTACTGGTTAGGGTACGGGTTAAGGTACGGGTTAGGGTTAGGGTTAGGGTTAGGGTTAGGGTTAGGGTTAGGGTTAGGGTACGGGTTAGGGTTAGGGTACGGGTTAGGTTTAGGGTTAGGGTACGGGTTAGGTTTAGGGTCCGGGTTAGGGTACGTGTTAGGGTTAGCGTACGGGTTAGGGTTAGGGTTAGGGGTTAGGGTTAGGGTTAGGGTTAGTGTTAGGTTACGGGTTAGGTTTGGGGTACGGCTTAGGGTTAGGGATAGGGTACGGGTTAGGGTGAGGGTACGGGTTAGGGTTAGGGTTAGGGTACGTGTTAGGGTTAGGGTTAGGGGTTAGGGTTAGGGTTAGGGTACGGGATAGGGTTAGGGTACGGGTTAGGGTATGGGTTAGGGTACGGGTTAGGGTTACGGTTAAGGTACGGGTTAGGGTTAGAGTTAGGGTACGGGTTAGGGTACGGGTTAGGGTTAGGGTACGGGTTAGGGTTAGGGTTAGGTTTAGGGTAAGTTTTAGGAAAGGGTTAGAGTTAGGGTTAGGGTACGGGTTAGGGTTAGGTTTAGGGTTAGGGTTAGGGTATGGGTTAGGGTTAAGGTACGGGTTAGGGTTAGGGTACGTGTTAGGGTACGGGTTAGGGTTAGGGTTAGGGTACGGGTTAGGGTTAGGGTTGGGTTAGGGTTAGGGTTAGGGTACGGGTTAGGGTTAGGGTACGGGTTAGGGTTAGGGTTAGGGTTAGGGTTAGGGTTAGGGTACGGGTTAGGGTTAGGGTACGGATTAGGGTTAGGGTTAGGTTTAGTGTTAGGGTTAAAGTACGGGTTAGGGTTAGGGTTAAGGTTAGGGTTAGGGGTTAGGGGTTAGTGTTAGTGTAAGGGTTAGGGTTAGGGTTAGGGTACGTATTAGGGTACGAGTTAGGGTTAGGGTTAGGGTTGGGTACGGGTTAGGGTTAGGGTTATGGTTCGGGTTGGGTTTAGGGTTAGGGTACGGGTTAGTGTTAGAGTTAGGTTTAGGGTACGGGTTAGGGTTAGGCTACGGGTTAGGATTAGGGTTAGGGTACGGGTCAGGGTTAGGGTTGGGGGTTAGGGTTAGGGTTAGGTTTAGGGTACGGGTTAGGGTTAGGGTTAGGGTTAGGGTTAGCGTACGGGTTAGGGTTAGGGTTAGGGTTAGGGTACTGGTTAGGGTTAGGGTACGGTTTAGGGTTAGGTTTAGGAAAGAGTTAGGGTTAGGGTTAGGGTTAGGGTACGGGTTAGGGTTAGGTTACGGGTTAGGGTTAGGGTTAGAGTTAGGGTTAGCGTACGGGTTAGGGTTAGGGTTAGGGTTAGGGTTAGGGTTAGGGTACGGGTTAGGGTTAGGGTACGGGTTAGGGTACGGGTTAGGGTTAGGGTTAGGGTTAGGAAAGGGTTAGTGTTAGGGTTAGGGTTAGGGTACGGGTTAAGGTTAGGGTTAGGGTACGGGTTAGGGTCAGGGTTAGGGTTAGGGTTAGGGTACGGGTTAGGGTTAGGGTTAGGGGTTAGGGGTTATGGTTAGTGTTATGGTTAGGGTTAAGGTTAGGGTACGGGTTAGGGTACGGGTTAGGGTTAGGGTACGGGTTAGGGTATGGGTTAGTGTACGGGTTAGGGTTAGGGTTAGGGTACGGGTTAGGGTTAGTGTACGGGTTAGGGTTAGTGTTAGGG
>JAVLSZ010000152.1:92500-97500 GCA_032313775.1 Urocyon cinereoargenteus | reverse complement strand
TAGGATTAGGTTTAGGGTTAGGGTACGGGTTGGGGTTAGGGTTAGGGTTAGGGTTAGGGTTAGTGTACGGGTTAGGGTTAGGGTTAGGGTTAGGATTAAGGTACGGGTTAGGGTTAGGGTTAGGGTTAGGGTTAGGTTACGGGTTAGGGTTAGGGTTAGGGTACGGGTTAGGGTTAGGTTTAGGGTTAGGGTTAGGGTACGTGTTAAGTTTAGGGTACGGGTTAGGGTACGTGTTAGGGTTAGGGTACGGTTTAGTGTTAGGGTTAGGGGTTAGGGTTAGGGTACGGGTTAGGGTTAGGGTTAGGGTTAGTGGTAGGGTTAGCGTACAGCTTAGGGTTAGGGTTCGGGTTAGGGTTAGGGTACAGTTTAGGGTTAGGGTACGGGTTAGGGTTAGGGTTAGGGTTAGGGTTAGCAAAGGGTTAGGGTTAGGGTTAGGGTTAGGGTACGGGTTAGGGTTAGGTTTAGGGTACGAGTTAGGGTTAGGGATAGGTTTAGGTTTAGGGTTAGGGTACGGGTTAGGGTTAGGGTTATTGTTAGGGGTTAGGGATTAGTTTTAGGGTTAGGGTTAGTGTTAGGGCACGGGTTAGGGTTAGGGTAGGGGTTAGGGTTAGGTTTAGGGTTGGGTACAGTTTAGGGTTAGGGTTAGGGTTCGGGTTGGGGTTAGGGTTAGGGTACGGGTTAGGGTTAGGGTACGGGTTAGGGTTAGGTTTAGGGTTAGTGTTAGCGTACGGGTTAGGGTTAGGGTTAGGGTTAGGGTACGGGTTAGGGTACGAGTTAGGTTTAGGGTTATGGTTGGGTACAGTTTAGGGTTAGGGTTAGGGTTCGGGTGGAGTTAGGGTTAGGGTACGGGTTAGTGTTAGGGTACGGGTTAGGGTTAGGTTTAGGGTTAGGGTTAGCGTACGGGTTAGGGTTAGGGTTAGGGTTAGGGTTAGGGTACGGTTTAGGGTTAGGGTACGGATTAGGGTTAGGGTCGGAAAGGGTTAGGGTTAGGGTTAGGGTACGGGTTAGGGTTAGGGTACGGATTAGGGTTAGGGTTAGAGTTATGGTTAGCGTACGGGTTAGGGTTAGGGTTAGTGTTAGGGTACGGGTTAGGGTACGGGTTAGGGTTAGGGTTAGGGCTAGAAAGGGTTAGTGTTAGGGTTAGGGTACGGGTTAGGGTTAGGTTTAGGGTTAGGGTTAGGGGTTAGGGGTTACGGTTAGGGTTATGGTTAGTGTTAGGGTTAGGGTACGGGTTAGGGTACGGGTTAGGGTTAGGGTACGGGTTAGATTTATGGTACGGGTTAGGGTTAGGGTACGGGATAGGGTTAGGGTACGGGTTAGGGTTAGTGTACGGGTTAGGTTTAGGGTTTGGATAGGGTTAGGGTACGGGTTAGGGTTAGGTTACGGGTTAGGGTAAGGGTACGGGTACGGGTTAGGTTTAGGGTTAGGGGTTAGGGTTAGGGTTAGGGTTAGGGTACGGGTTAGGGGTAGGGTACGGGTTAGGGTTAGGGTTAGGGTTAGAGTTAGGGTTAGCGTACGGGTTAGGTTTAGGTTTAGGGTTAGGGTTAGGGTTAGGGTACGTGTTAGGGTTAGTGTAAGTGTTAGGGTTAGGGTTAGGGTTAGGGTACGGGTTAGGGTTAGGTTTAGGTTTAGGGTACGGGTTAGGGTTAGGGTTAGGGGTTAGGGTAGTGTACCGGTTAGTGTTAGGTTTAGGGTTAGGGTACGGATTAGGGTTAGGGTTAGGGTTAGTGTTAGGGTTAAAGTACGGGTTAGGGTTAGGGTTAGAGTTAGGGTTAGCGTACGGGTTAGGTTTAGGTTTAGGGTTAGGGTTAGGGTTAGGGTACGTGTTAGGGTTAGTGTAAGGGTTAGGGTTAGGGTTAGGGTTAGGGTACGGGTTAGGGTTAGGTTTAGGTTTAGGGTACGGGTTAGGGTTAGGGTTAGGGGTTAGGGTAGTGTACCGGTTAGTGTTAGGTTTAGGGTTAGGGTACGGATTAGGGTTAGGGTTAGGGTTAGTGTTAGGGTTAAAGTACGGGTTAGGGTTAGGGTTAGGGTTAGGGTTAGGGTTAGGGGTTAGGGGTTAGTGTTAGGTTAAGGGTTAGGGTTAGGGTTAGGGTACGGGTTAGGGTACGAGTTAGGGTTAGGGTTGGGGTTGGGTACAATTTAGGGTTAGGGTTAGGGTTCGGGTTGGGTTTAGGGTTAGGGTACGGGTTAGGGTTAGGTTTAGGTTTAGGGTTAGGTTTAGGGTATGGGTTAGGGTTAGGTTTAGGGTTAGGGTTAGGGTTAGGGTTAGGTTTAGGGTACGGGTTAGGGTTAGGGTTAGGGTAAGGGTTAGGGTTAGGGTACGGGTTAGGGTACGGTTTAGGGTTAGGGTACGGGTTAGGGTACGGGTTAAGGTACGGGTTAGGGTTAGGGTTAGGGTTAGGGCACGGTTTAGGGTTAGGGTAAGGGTTAGGGTTAGGGTACGGGTTAGGGTTAGGCTTAGCGTACGGGTTAGGGTTAGGGTTTGGGGTTAGGGTTAGGATTAGGTATAGGGTACGGGTTAGGGTTAGGGTACGGTTTAGGGTTAGGGTTAGGTTTAGGGTACGGGTTAGGGTTAGGGTACGGGTTAGGATTAGGGTTAGGGTATGGGTTAGGGTTAGGGTTTGGGGTTAGGTTTAGGGTTAGGGTTAGGGTTAGGGTACGGGTTAGGGTTAGGGTACGGGTTAGGGTTAGGGTTAGGGTTACGGTTAGCGTACGGGTTAGTGTTAGGGTTAGGGTTAGGGTTAGGGTAAGGGTTAGGGTTAGGGTACGGATTAGGTTTAGTGTAGGAAAGGGTTAGGGTTAGGGTTAGGGTACCGGTTAGAGTTAGGGTACGGGTTAGGGTTAGGGTTAGAGTTAGGGTTAGCGTACGGGTTAGGCTTAAGGTTAGGGTTAGGGTTAGGGTACGGGTTAGGGTTAGGGTTAGGGTTAGGGTTAGGGTTAGGGTTAGGAAAGGGTTAGTGTTAGGGTTAGGGTAGGGTTAGGGTACGGGTTAAGGTTAGGGTTAGGGTACGGGTTGGGTTAGGGTTAGGGTTAGGGTTAGGGTTAGGGTACGGGTTAGGGTTAGGGTTAGGGTTAGGGTTAGGGGTTAGGGGTTACGGTTAGGGTTATGGTTAGGGTTAGGGTTAGGGTACGGGTTAGGGTACAGGTTAGGTTTAGTGTTAGGTTTAGTGTTAGGTTAAGTCTTAGTGTTAGGGTTAGGGTTAGGGTTAGGGTTAGGGTACGGGTTAGGGTATGGGTTAGTGTTAGGGTACGGGTTAGGTTTAGGGTTAGGGTTAGGTTTAGGAAAGGGTTAGGGCTAGGGTTAGGGTACGGGTTAGGGTTAGGTTTAGGGTTAGGGTTACGGTATGGGTTAGGGTTAAAGTACGGGTTAGGGTTAGGGTACGGGTTAGGGTACGGGTTAGGGTTAGGGTTAGGTTTAGGGTTAGGTTACGGGTTAGGGTTAAGGTACGGATTAGGGTTAGGGTTAGGGTTAGTGTTAGGGTTAAAGTACGGTTTAGGGTTAGGGTTAAGGTTAGGGTTAGGGTTAGGGGTTAGGGGTTAGTGTTAGGGTAGGGGTTAGGGTTAGGGTTAGGGTACGGGTTAGGGTATGAGTTATGGTTAGGGTTAGGGTTGGGTACGGGTTAGGGTTAGGGTTAGGGTTCGTGTTGGGGTTAGGGTTAGGGTACGGGTTAGTGTTAGAGTTAGGTTTAGGGTACGGGTTAGGGTTAGGGTACGGGTTAGGATTAGGGTTAGGGTACGGGTCAGGGTTAGGGTTGGAGGTTAGGGTTAGGGTTAGGGTTAGGGTTAGGGTTAGGGTACGGGTTAGGTTTAGGGTTAGTGTTAGGGTTAGCGTACGGGTTAGGTTTAGGGTTAGGGTTTGGGTTAGGGTACGGGTTCGGGTTAGGGTACGGGTTAGGGTTAGGGTTAGGAAAGATTTAGGGTTCGGGTTAGGGTACGGGTTAGGTTTAGGGTACGGGTTAGAGTTAGGGTAGAGTTAGGGTTAGCGTACGGGTTAGGGTTAGGGTAAGGGTTAGGGTTAGGGTTAGGGTTAGGATACGGGTTAGGATTAGGGTACGGGTTAGGGTTAGGGTTAGGGTTAGGGTTCGGGTTAGGAAAGGGTTAGTGTTAGGGTTAGGGTTAGGGTTAGGGTTAGGGTACGGGTTAAGGTTAGGGTTAGGGTACGGTTTAGGGTTAGGTTTAGGGTTAGGGTACGGGTTAGGGTACGGGTTAGGGTTAGGGTTAGGGTTAGGGGTTAGGGGTTACGGTTAGGGTTAGGGTTAGGGTTAGGGTTAGGGTACGTGTTAGAGTACGCGTTAGGGTTAGTGTTAGGGTTGGGTACGGTTTAGGGTTAGGGTTAGGGTTCGGGTTGGGGTTAGGGTTAGGGTACGGGTTAGTGTTAGAGTTAGGTTTAGGGTACGGGTTAGGGTTAGGGTACAGGTTAGGATTAGGGTTAGGGTACGGGTCAGGGTTAGGGTTGGGGGTTAGTGTTAGGGTTAGGGTTAGGGTTAGATTTAGGGTTAGCGTACGGGTTAGGGTTAGGGTTAGGTTTAGGTTTAGGGTACGTGTTAGGGTTAGGGTTGGGGGTTAGTGTTAGGGTTAGGGTTAGGGTTAGGGTACGGGTTAGGGTTAGGTTACGGGTAGGGTTAGCGTACGGGTTAGGGTTAGGGTTAGGTTTAGGGTACGGGTTAGGGTTAGGGTACGGTTTAGGGTTAGGTTTAGGAAAGAGTTAGGGTGAGGGTTAGGGTACGGGTTACGGTTAGGGTACGGGTTAGGGTTAGGGTTAGAGTTAGGGTTAGCGTACGGGTTAGGGTTAGGGTAGGGTTAGGGTTAGGGTTAGGGTTAGGGTTGGGTTAGGGTCAGGATACGGGTTAGTGTTAGGGTTAGGGTTAGTTTTAGGGTTAGGAAAGGGTTAGTGTTAGGGTTAGGGTTAGGGTTAGGGCACGGGTTAAGGTTAGGGTTAGGGTACGGGTTAGGGTCAGGGTTAGGGTTAGGGTTAGGGTATGGGTTACGGTTAGGGTTAG
>JAVLSZ010000152.1:80000-87500 GCA_032313775.1 Urocyon cinereoargenteus | reverse complement strand
GTTAGGGTTAGGGTACGGGTTAGGGTTAGGGTTAGTGGTAGGGTTAGCGTACAGGTTAGGGTTAGGGTTCGGTTTAGGGTTAGGGTACGGTTTAGGGTTAGGGTACGGGTTAGGTTTAGGGTTAGTGTTAGGGTTAGGGTTAGGGTTAGCAAAGGGTTAGGGTTAGGGTTAGGGTTAGGGTACGGGTTAGGGTTAGGTTTAGGGTACGGGTTAGGGTTAGGGATAGGGTTAGGGTTAGGGTTAGGGTACGGGTTAGGGTTAGGGTTATTGTTAGGGGTTAGGGGTTAGTTTTAGGGTTAGGGTTAGTGTTAGCGTACGGGTTAGGGTTAGGTTACGGGTTAGGGTTAGGTTTAGGGTTGGGTACAGTTTAGGGTTAGGGTTAGGGTTAGGGTTAGCGTACGGGTTAGGGTTAGGGTTAGGGTACGGGTTAGGGTTAGGGTTAGGGTTAGGGTTAGCGTACGGGTTAGGGTTAGGGTTAGGGTTAGGGTACAGGTTAGGGTACGAGTTAGGGTTAGGGTTAGGGTGGGGTACAGTTTACGGTTAGGGTTAGGGTTCGGGTTGGAGTTAGGGTTAGGTTACGGGTTAGGGTTAGGGTACGGGTTAGGGTTAGGGTTAGGGTTAGGGTTAGCGTACGGGTTAGGGTTAGGGTTAGGGTTAGGGTACGGGTTAGGGTTAGGGTACGGATTAGGGTTAGGGTAGGAAAGGGTTAGGTTTCGGGTTAGGGTACGGTTTAGGGTTAGGGTACGGGTTAGGATTAGGGTTAGAGTTAGGGTTAGCGTACGGGATAGGGTTAGGGTTAGGGTTAGGGTTAGGGTTAGGGTACGGTTTAGGGTAAGTGTTAGGTTTAGGGTTAGGGTTAGGGAAGGGTTAGTGTTAGGGTTAGGGTAGGGTTAGGGTACGGGTTAAGGTTAGGATTAGGGTAGGGGTTAGGGTTAGGGTTAGGGTTAGAGTTAGGGTTAAGGTACGGGTTAGGGTTAGGTTTAGGGTTAGGGTTAGGGGTTAGGGGTTACGGTTAGGGTTATGGTTAGTGTTAGGGTTAGGGTACGGGTTAGGGTACGTGTTAGGTTTACGGTACGGTTTAGATTTATGGTACGGGTTAGGGTTAGGGTAAGGGTTAGGATTAGGTTTAGGGTTAGGGTACGGGTTGGGGTTAGGGTTAGGGTTAGGGTTAGGGTTAGTGTACGGGTTAGGGTTAGGGTTAGGGTTAGGATTAAGGTACGGGTTAGGGTTAGGGTTAGGGTTAGGGTTAGGTTACGGGTTAGGGTTAGGGTTAGGGTACGGGTTAGGGTTAGGTTTAGGGTTAGGGTTAGGGTACGTGTTAAGTTTAGGGTACGGGTTAGGGTACGTGTTAGGGTTAGGGTACGGTTTAGTGTTAGGGTTAGGGGTTAGGGTTAGGGTACGGGTTAGGGTTAGGGTTAGGGTTAGTGGTAGGGTTAGCGTACAGCTTAGGGTTAGGGTTCGGGTTAGGGTTAGGGTACAGTTTAGGGTTAGGGTACGGGTTAGGGTTAGGGTTAGGGTTAGGGTTAGCAAAGGGTTAGGGTTAGGGTTAGGGTTAGGGTACGGGTTAGGGTTAGGTTTAGGGTACGAGTTAGGGTTAGGGATAGGTTTAGGTTTAGGGTTAGGGTACGGGTTAGGGTTAGGGTTATTGTTAGGGGTTAGGGATTAGTTTTAGGGTTAGGGTTAGTGTTAGGGCACGGGTTAGGGTTAGGGTAGGGGTTAGGGTTAGGTTTAGGGTTGGGTACAGTTTAGGGTTAGGGTTAGGGTTCGGGTTGGGGTTAGGGTTAGGGTACGGGTTAGGGTTAGGGTACGGGTTAGGGTTAGGGTTAGGGTTAGTGTTAGCGTACGGGTTAGGGTTAGGGTTAGGGTTAGGGTACGGGTTAGGGTACGAGTTAGGGTTAGGGTTATGGTTGGGTAGAGTTTAGGGTTAGGGTTAGGGTTCGGGTGGAGTTAGGGTTAGGGTACGGGTTAGTGTTAGGGTACGGGTTAGGGTTAGGTTTAGGGTTAGGGTTAGCGTACGGGTTAGGGTTAGGGTTAGGGTTAGGGTTAGGGTACGGTTTAGGGTTAGGGTACGGATTAGGGTTAGGGTCGGAAAGGGTTAGGGTTAGGGTTAGGGTACGGGTTAGGGTTAGGGTACGGATTAGGGTTAGGGTTAGAGTTATGGTTAGCGTACGGGTTAGGGTTAGGGTTAGGGTTAGGGTACGGGTTAGGGTACGGGTTAGGGTTAGGGTTAGGGCTAGAAAGGGTTAGTGTTAGGGTTAGGGTACGGGTTAGGGTTAGGTTTAGGGTTAGGGTTAGGGGTTAGGGGTTACGGTTAGGGTTATGGTTAGTGTTAGGGTTAGGGTACGGGTTAGGGTACGGGTTAGGGTTAGGGTACGGGTTAGATTTATGGTACGGGTTAGGGTTAGGGTACGGGATAGGGTTAGGGTACGGGTTAGGTTAGTGTACGGGTTAGGTTTAGGGTTTGGATAGGGTTAGGGTACGGGTTAGGGTTAGGTTACGGGTTAGGGTAAGGGTACGGGTACGGGTTAGGTTTAGGGTTAGGGGTTAGGGTTAGGGTTAGGGTTAGGGTACGGGTTAGGGGTAGGGTACGGGTTAGGGTTAGGGTTAGGGTTAGAGTTAGGGTTAGCGTACGGGTTAGGTTTAGGTTTAGGGTTAGGGTTAGGGTTAGGGTACGTGTTAGGGTTAGTGTAAGTGTTAGGGTTAGGGTTAGGGTTAGGGTACGGGTTAGGGTTAGGTTTAGGTTTAGGGTACGGGTTAGGGTTAGGGTTAGGGGTTAGGGTAGTGTACCGGTTAGTGTTAGGTTTAGGGTTAGGGTACGGATTAGGGTTAGGGTTAGGGTTAGTGTTAGGGTTAAAGTACGGGTTAGGGTTAGGGTTAGAGTTAGGGTTAGCGTACGGGTTAGGTTTAGGTTTAGGGTTAGGGTTAGGGTTAGGGTACGTGTTAGGGTTAGTGTAAGGGTTAGGGTTAGGGTTAGGGTTAGGGTACGGGTTAGGGTTAGGTTTAGGTTTAGGGTACGGGTTAGGGTTAGGGTTAGGGGTTAGGGTAGTGTACCGGTTAGTGTTAGGTTTAGGGTTAGGGTACGGATTAGGGTTAGGGTTAGGGTTAGTGTTAGGGTTAAAGTACGGGTTAGGGTTAGGGTTAGGGTTAGGGTTAGGGTTAGGGGTTAGGGGTTAGTGTTAGGTTAAGGGTTAGGGTTAGGGTTAGGGTACGGGTTAGGGTACGAGTTAGGGTTAGGGTTGGGGTTGGGTACAATTTAGGGTTAGGGTTAGGGTTCGGGTTGGGTTTAGGGTTAGGGTACGGGTTAGGGTTAGGTTTAGGTTTAGGGTTAGGTTTAGGGTATGGGTTAGTGTTAGGTTTAGGGTTAGGGTTAGGGTTAGGGTTAGGTTTAGGGTGCGGGTTAGGGTTAGGGTTAGGGTAAGGGTTAGGGTTAGGGTACGGGTTAGGGTACGGTTTAGTGTTAGGGTACGGGTTAGGGTACGGGTTAAGGTACGGGTTAGGGTTAGGGTTAGGGTTAGGGCACGGTTTAGGTTTAGGGTAAGGGTTAGGGTTAGGGTACGGGTTAGGGTTAGGCTTAGCGTACGGGTTAGGGTTAGTGTTTGGGGTTAGGGTTAGGATTAGGTATAGGGTACGGGTTAGGGTTAGGGTACGGTTTAGGGTTAGGGTTAGGTTTAGGGTACGGGTTAGTGTTAGGGTACGGGTTAGGATTAGGGTTAGGGTATGGGTTAGGGTTAGGGTTTGGGGTTAGGTTTAGGGTTAGGGTTAGGGTTAGGGTACGGGTTAGGGTTAGGGTACGGGTTAGGGTTAGGGTTAGGGTTACGGTTAGCGTACGGGTTAGTGTTAGGGTTAGGGTTAGGGTTAGGGTAAGGGTTAGGGTTAGGGTACGGATTAGGTTTAGTGTAGGAAAGGGTTAGGGTTAGGGTTAGGGTACCGGTTAGAGTTAGGGTACGGGTTAGGGTTAGGGTTAGAGTTAGGGTTAGCGTACGGGTTAGGCTTAAGGTTAGGGTTAGGGTTAGGGTACGGGTTAGGGTTAGGGTTAGGGTTAGGGTTAGGGTTAGGAAAGGGTTAGTGTTAGGGTTAGGGTAGGGTTAGGGTACGGGTTAAGGTTAGGGTTAGGGTACGGGTTCGGTTAGGGTTAGGGTTAGGGTTAGGGTTAGGGTACGGGTTAGGGTTAGGGTTAGGGTTAGGGTTAGGGGTTAGGGGTTACGGTTAGGGTTATGGTTATGGTTAGGGTTAGGGTACGGGTTAGGGTACAGGTTAGGTTTAGTGTTAGGTTTAGTGTTAGGGTAAGTCTTAGTGTTAGGGTTAGGGTTAGGGTTAGGGTTAGGGTACGGGTTAGGGTATGGGTTAGTGTTAGGGTACGGGTTAGGTTTAGGGTTAGGGTTAGGTTTAGGAAAGGGTTAGGGCTAGGGTTAGGGTACGGGTTAGGGTTAGGTTTAGGGTTAGGGTTACGGTATGGGTTAGGGTTAAAGTACGGGTTAGGGTTAGGGTACGGGTTAGGGTACGGGTTAGGGTTAGGGTTAGGTTTAGGGTTAGGTTACGGGTTAGGGTTAAGGTACGGATTAGGGTTAGGGTTAGGGTTAGTGTTAGGGTTAAAGTACGGTTTAGGGTTAGGGTTAAGGTTAGGGTTAGGGTTAGGGGTTAGGGGTTAGTGTTAGGGTAGGGGTTAGGGTTAGGGTTAGGGTACGGGTTAGGGTATGAGTTATGGTTAGGGTTAGGGTTGGGTACGGGTTAGGGTTAGGGTTAGGGTTCGTGTTGGGGTTAGGGTTAGGGTACGGGTTAGTGTTAGAGTTAGGTTTAGGGTACGGGTTAGGGTTAGGGTACGGGTTAGGATTAGGGTTAGGGTACGGGTCAGGGTTAGGGTTGGAGGTTAGGGTTAGGGTTAGGGTTAGGGTTAGGGTTAGGGTACGGGTTAGGTTTAGGGTTAGTGTTAGGGTTAGCGTACGGGTTAGGTTTAGGGTTAGGGTTTGGGTTAGGGTACGGGTTCGGGTTAGGGTACGGGTTAGGGTTAGGGTTAGGAAAGATTTAGGGTTAGGGTTAGGGTACGGGTTAGGTTTAGGGTACGGGTTAGAGTTAGGGTAGAGTTAGGGTTAGCGTACGGGTTAGTGTTAGGGTAAGGGTTAGGGTTAGGGTTAGGGTTAGGATACGGGTTAGGATTAGGGTACGGGTTAGGGTTAGGGTTAGGGTTAGGGTTCGGGTTAGGAAAGGGTTAGTGTTAGGGTTAGGGTTAGGGTTAGGGTACGGGTTAAGGTTAGGGTTAGGGTACGGGTTAGGGTTAGGTTTAGGGTTAGGGTACGGGTTAGGGTACGGGTTAGGGTTAGGGTTACGGTTAGGGGTTAGGGGTTACGGTTAGGGTTATGGTTAGGGTTAGGGTTAGGGTACGTGTTAGAGTACGCGTTAGGGTTAGTGTTAGGGTTGGGTACGGTTTAGGGTTAGGGTTAGGGTTCGGGTTGGGGTTAGGGTTAGGGTACGGGTTAGTGTTAGAGTTAGGTTTAGGGTACGGGTTAGGGTTAGGGTACAGGTTAGGATTAGGGTTAGGGTACGGGTCAGGGTTAGGGTTGGGGGTTAGTGTTAGGGTTAGGGTTAGGGTTAGAGTTAGGGTTAGCGTACGGGTTAGGGTTAGGGTTAGGTTTAGGTTTAGGGTACGTGTTAGGGTTAGGGTTGGGGGTTAGTGTTAGGGTTAGGGTTAGGGTTAGGGTACGGGTTAGGGTTAGGTTACGGGTAGGGTTAGCGTACGCGTTAGGGTTAGGGTTAGGTTTAGGGTACGGGTTAGGGTTAGGGTACGGTTTAGGGTTAGGTTTAGGAAAGAGTTAGGGTGAGGGTTAGGGTACGGGTTACGGTTAGGGTACGGGTTAGGGTTAGGGTTAGAGTTAGGGTTAGCGTACGGGTTAGGGTTAGGGTTAGGGTTAGGGTTAGGGTTAGGGTTGGGTTAGGGTCAGGATACGGGTTAGGGTTAGGGTTAGGGTTAGTTTTAGGGTTAGGAAATGGTTAGTGTTAGGGTTAGAGTTAGGGTTAGGGCACGGGTTAAGGTTAGGGTTAGGGTACGGGTTAGGGTCAGGGTTAGGTTTAGGGTTAGGGTATGGGTTACGGTTAGGGTTAGGGTTAGGGGTTAGGGGTTACGGTTAGTGTTATGGTTCGGGTTAGGGTTAGGGTACGGGTTAGGGTACGGGTTAGGGTTAGGGTACTGGTTAGGGTACGGGTTAAGGTACGGGTTAGGGTTAGGGTTAGGGTTAGGGTTAGGGTTAGGGTACGGGTTAGGGTTAGGGTACGGGTTAGGTTTAGGGTTAGGGTACGGGTTAGGTTTAGGGTCCGGGTTAGGGTACGTGTTAGGGTTAGCGTACGGGTTAGGGTTAGGGTTAGGGGTTAGGGTTAGGGTTAGGGTTAGTGTTAGGTTACGGGTTAGGTTTGGGGTACGGCTTAGGGTTAGGGATAGGGTACGGGTTAGGGTGAGGGTACGGGTTAGGGTTAGGGTTAGGGTACGTGTTAGGGTTAGGGTTAGGGGTTAGGGTTAGGGTTAGGGTACGGGATAGGGTTAGGGTACGGGTTAGGGTATGGGTTAGGGTACGGGTTAGGGTTACGGTTAAGGTACGGGTTAGGGTTAGAGTTAGGGTACGGGTTAGGGTACGGGTTAGGGTTAGGGTACGGGTTAGGGTTAGGGTTAGGTTTAGGGTAAGGTTTAGGAAAGGGTTAGAGTTAGGGTTAGGGTACGGGTTAGGGTTAGGTTTAGGGTTAGGGTTAGGGTATGGGTTAGGGTTAAGGTACGGGTTAGGGTTAGGGTACGTGTTAGGGTACGGGTTAGGGTTAGGGTTAGGGTACGGGTTAGGGTTAGGGTTGGGTTAGGGTTAGGGTTAGGGTACGGGTTAGGGTTAGGGTACGGGTTAGGGTTAGGGTTAGGGTTAGGGTTAGGGTACGGGTTAGGGTTAGGGTACGGATTAGGGTTAGGGTTAGGTTTAGTGTTAGGGTTAAAGTACGGGTTAGGGTTAGGGTTAAGTTTAGGGTTAGGGGTTAGGGGTTAGTGTTAGGGTAAGGGTTAGGGTTAGGGTTAGGGTACGTGTTAGGGTACGAGTTAGGGTTAGGGTTAGGGTTGGGTACGGGTTAGGGTTAGGGTTAGGGTTCGGGTTGGGGTTAGGGTTAGGGTACGGGTTAGTGTTAGAGTTAGGTTTAGGGTACGGGTTAGGGTTAGGGTACGGGTTAGGATTAGGGTTAGGGTACGGGTCAGGGTTAGGGTTGGGGGTTAGGGTTAGGGTTAGGTTTAGGGTACGGGTTAGGGTTAGGGTTAGGGTTAGGGTTAGCGTACGGGTTAGGGTTAGGGTTAGGGTTAGCGTACTGGTTAGGGTTAGGGTACGGTTTAGGGTTAGGTTTAGGAAAGAGTTAGGGTTAGGGTTAGGGTTAGGGTACGGGTAAGGGTTAGGGTACGGGTTAGGGTTAGGGTTAGAGTTAGGGTTAGCGTACGGGTTAGGGTTAGGGTTAGGGTTAGGGTTAGGGTTAGGGTACGGGTTAGGG
>JAVLSZ010000152.1:52500-75000 GCA_032313775.1 Urocyon cinereoargenteus | reverse complement strand
GGGTTAGGGTTAGGGTTAGCGTACGGGTTAGGGTTAGGGTTAGTGTTAGGGTACTGGTTAGGTTTAGGGTACGGTTTAGGGTTAGGTTTAGGAAAGAGTTAGGGTTAGGGTTAGGGTTAGGGTACGGGTTAGGGTTAGGGTACGGGTTAGGGTTAGGGTTAGAGTTAGGGTTAGCGTACGGGTTAGGGTTAGGGTTAGGGTTAGGGTTAGGGTTAGGGTACGGGTTAGGGTTAGGGTACGGGTTAGGGTTAGGGTTAGGGTTAGGGTTAGGGTTAGGAAAGGGTTAGTGTTAGGGTTAGGGTTAGGGTACGGGTTAAGGTTAGGGTTAGGGTACGGGTTAGGGTCAGGGTTAGGGTTAGGGTTAGGGTACGGGTTAGGGTTAGGGTTAGGGGTTAGGGGTTATGGTTAGTGTTATGGTTAGGGTTAAGGTTAGGGTACGGGTTAGGGTACGGGTTAGGGTTAGGGTACGGGTTAGGGTATGGCTTAGTGTACGGGTTAGGGTTAGGGTTAGGGTACGGGTTAGGGTTAGTGTACGGGTTAGGGTTAGTGTTAGGGTACGGGTTAGGTTTACGGTACGGTTTAGGGTACGTGTTAGGGTTAGGGTACGTGTTAGGGTTAGGGTTAGGGGTTAGGGTTAGGGTTAGGGGTAGGGTTAGGCTTAGGGTACCGGTGGGGGTTAGGGTACGGCTTAGGGTTAGGGATAGGGTACGGGTTAGGGTGAGTGTACGGGTTAGGGTTAGGGTTAGGGTACGTGTTAGGGTTAGGGTTAGGGGTGAGGGTTAGGGTTAGGGTACGGGTTAGGGTTAGGGTTAGGGTTAGGGTACGGGTTAGGGTTAGGGTACGGGTTAGAGTTAGGGTTAGGGTACAGGTTAGGTTTAGGGTTAGGGATTAGGGTTAGGGTTAGGGTTAGGGTAGGGTTAGTGTACGGGTTAGTGTTAGGGTACGGGTTAGGGTTAGGGTTAGGGTTAGGGTTAGCATAACGGTTAGGGTTAGGGTTAGGGTTAGGGTTAGGTTTAGGGTTAGGGTTGGGTTAGGGTTAGGGTACGGGTTAGGGTTAGGATACGGGTTAGGGTTAGGGTTAGGGTTAGTTTTAGGGTTAGGAAAGGGTTAGTGTTAGGGTTAGGGTTAGGGTTAGGGTTAGGGTACGGGTTAAGGTTAGGGTTAGGGTACGGGTTAGGGTCAGGGTTAGGGTTAGGGTTAGGGTATGGGTTAGGGTTAGGGTTAGGGTTAGGGGTTAGGGGTTACGGTTAGTGTTATGGTTAGGGTTAGGGTTAGGGTACGGGTTAGGGTACGGGTTAGGGTTAGGGTACTGGTTACGGTACGGGTTAAGGTACGGGTTAGGGTTAGGGTTAGGGTTAGGGTACGGGTTAGGGTTACGGTACGGGTTAGGGTTAGGGTTAGGATACGGGTTAGGTTTAGGGTCCGGTTTGGGTACATGTTAGGGTTAGGGTAGGAGTTAGGGTTAGGGTTAGGGGTTAGGGTTAGGGTTAGGGTTAGGGTTAGGGTACGGGTTAGGGCTGGGGAACGGCTTAGGGTTAGAGATAGGGTACGGGTTAGGGTGAGGGTATGGGTTAGGGTTAGGGTTAGGGTACGTGTTAGGGTTAGGGTTAGGGGTTATGGTTAGGGTTAGAGTACGGGTTAGGGTTAGGGTACGGGTTAGGGTATGGGTTAGGGTACGGGTTAGGGTTAGGGTTAGGGTACGGGTTAGGGTTAGAGTTAGGGTACGGGTTAGGGTACGGGTTAGGGTTAGGGTACGGGTTAGGGTTAGGGTTAGGGTTAGGGTTAGGTTTAGGAAAGGGTTAGGGTTAGGGTTAGGGTACGGGTTAGGGTTAGGTTTAGGGTTAGGGTTAGGGTATGGGTTAGGGTTAAGGTACGGGTTAGGGTTAGGGTACGTGTTAGGGTACGGGTTAGGGTACGGGTTAGGGTACGGGTTAGGGTTAGGGTTGGGTTAGGGTTAGGGTTAGGGTACGGGTTAGGGTTAGGGTACGGGTTAGGGTTAGGGTTAGGGTTAGGGTTAGGGTTAGGGTTAGGGTACGGGTTAGGGTTAGCGTACGGATTAGGGTTAGGGTTAGGTTTAGTGTTAGGGTTAAGGTACGGGTTAGGGTTAGGGTACGTGTTAGGGTACGGGTTAGGGTTAGGGTTAGTATACGGTTTAGGGTTAGTATTAGGGTTAGGGTTAGTGTTAGCGTACAGGTTAGGGTTATCGTACGGGTTAGGGTTAGGGTTAGGGTTAGGGTTAGGGTTAGGGTTAGGAAAGGGTTAGGGTTAGGATTAGGGATAGGGTTAGGGTACGGGTTAAGGTTAGGTTTCGGGTACGGGTTAGGGTTAGGGTTAGGGTTAGGGTTAGTGTACGGGTTAGGGTTAGGGTTAGGGTTAGGGTTAGGGTTAGGGTTAGGGGTTAGGGTTAGGGTTAGGGTTAGGGTTAGTGTACGGTTTAGCGTACGGGTTAGGGTTAGGGTTAGGGTTAGGGTTAGGGAGGGTGTACGGGTTACGGTTAGGGTTAGGTTTAGGGTTAGGGTTAGGGTACGGGGTAGGGTTAGGGTTTGTGTTAGGTTTAGGGTTAGGGTACGGGTAAGGGTTAGGTTTAGGGTTAGGGTTAGGGTACGGGTTAGGGTTAGGGTTAGTGTTAGGGTTAGGGTATGGGTTAAGTTTAGGGTTAGGGTTAGGGTTAGGGTTAGGGTACGTGTTAGGGTTAGGGTTAGGGTACGGATTAGGGTTAGGGTTAGGTTTAGGGTTAGGGTTAGGGTACGGGTTAGGTTTAGGGTTAGGGTCAGTGTTAGGGTTAGGATTAGCGTACGGGTTAGGGTTAGGGTTAGGTTTAGGGATAGGGTACGGGTTAGGTTTAGGGTACGGGTTAGTGTTAAGGTTAGGGTTAGGGTTAGGGTTAGGGTTAGGAAAGGGTTAGGGTTAGGGTTAGGGTTAGGGTTAGGGTACGGGTTAAGTTTAGGGTTAG
Source organism: Urocyon cinereoargenteus (assembly GCA_032313775.1). NCBI lineage: Eukaryota > Metazoa > Chordata > Mammalia > Carnivora > Canidae > Urocyon > Urocyon cinereoargenteus. The sequence goes on along the minus strand of JAVLSZ010000152.1, from coordinate 72,047 downwards.
GGTACGGGTTAGGGTTAGGGTTAGTGTTAGGGTTAGGGTTAAAGTACGGGTTAGGTTTAGGGTTAGGGTACGGTTTAGGGTTAGGGTATGGGTTAAGGTACGGGTTAGGGTGAGGGTTAGGTTTAGGGTACGGTTTAGGGTTAGGGTCCTGGTTAGGGTTAGGGTAAGGGTACTGGTTAGGGTTAGGGTAAGGGTACGGGTTAGGGTTAGGTTTAGGGTTAGGGTTAGGGTACGGGTCAGGGTTAGGGTTAGGGTTAGGGTTAGGGTACGGTTAAGTTTAGGTTTAGGGTTAGGGTTAGGGTTAGGGTACGGGTTAGGGTTAGGCTAGGGTACGGATTAGGGTTAGGGTTAGGTTTAGGGTTAGGGTTAGGGTATGGGTTAGGGTTAGGGTTAGGGTTAGTGTTAGGGTTAGGGTTAGCGTACGGGTTAGGGTTAGGTTTAGGGTTTGGGTACGGGTTAGGTTTAGGGTACGGGGTAGGGTTAGGGTACTGGTTAGGTTACGGGTTAGGGTTAGGGTTAGGGTACGGGTTAGGGTTAGTGTACGGGTTAGGGTTAGTGTCAGGGTACGGTTAGGTTTACGGTACGGTTTAGGGTACGTGTTAGGGTTAGGGTACGTGTTAGGGTTAGGGTTAGGGGTTAGGGTTAGTGTTAGGGGTAGGGTTAGGGTTAGGGTACCGGTTAGGGTTAGGGTACGGCTTAGGGTTAGGGATAGGGTACGGGTTAGGGTGAGTGTACGGGTTAGGGTTAGGGTTAGGGTACGTGTTAGGGTTAGGGTTAGGGGTGAGGGTTAGGGTTAGGGTACGGGTTATGGTTAGGGTTAGGGTTAGGGTACGGGTTAGGGTTAGGGTACGGGTTAGAGTTAGGGTTAGGGTACAGGTTAGGTTTAGGGTTAGGGGTTAGGGTTAGGGTTAGGGTTAGGGTAGGGTTAGTGTACGGGTTAGTGTTAGGGTACGGGTTAGGGTTAGGGTTAGGGTTAGGGTTAGCATAACGGTTAGGGTTAGGGTTAGGGTTAGGGTTAGGTTTAGGGTTAGGGTTGGGTTAGGGTTAGGGTACGGGTTAGGGTTAGGATACGGGTTAGGGTTAGGGTTAGGGTTAGTTTTAGGGTTAGGAAAGGGTTAGTGTTAGGGTTAGGGTTAGGGTTAGGGTACGGGTTAAGGTTAGGGTTAGGGTACGGGTTAGGGTCAGGGTTAGGGTTAGGGTTAGGGTATGGGTTAGGGTTAGGGTTAGGGTTAGGGGTTAGGGGTTACGGTTAGTGTTATGGTTAGGGTTAGGGTTAGAGTACGGGTTAGGGTACGGGTTAGGGTTAGGGTACTGGTTAGGGTACGGGTTAAGGTACGGGTAAGGGTTAGGGTTAGGGTTAGGGTACGGGTTAGGGTTACGGTACGGGTTAGGGTTAGGGTTAGGATACGGGTTAGGTTTAGGGTCCGGTTTGGGTACATGTTAGGGTTAGGGTAGGGGTTAGGGTTAGGGTTAGGGGTTAGGTTTAGGGTTAGGGTTAGGGTTAGGGTACGGGTTAGGGTTGGGGAACGGCTTAGGGTTAGAGATAGGGTACGGGTTAGGGTGAGGGTACGGGTTAGGGTTAGGGTTAGGGTACGTGTTAGGGTTAGGGTTAGGGGTTATGGTTAGGGTTAGAGTACGGGTTAGGGTTAGGGTACGTGTTAGGGTATGGGTTAGGGTACGGGTTAGGGTTAGGGTTAGGGTACGGGTTAGGGTTAGAGTTAGGGTACGGGTTAGGGTACGGGTTTAGGGTTAGGGTACGGGTTAGGGTTAGGGTTAGGGTTAGGGTTAGGGTTAGGAAAGGGTTAGGGTTAGGGTTAGGGTACGGGTTAGGGTTAGGTTTAGGGTTAGGGTTAGGGTATGGGTTAGGGGTTAAGGTACGGTTTAGGGTTAGGGTACGTGTTAGGGTACGGGTTAGGGTTAGGGTTAGGGTACGGGTTAGGGTTAGGGTTGGGTTAGGGTTAGGGTTAGGGTACGGGTTAGGGTGAGTGTACGGGTTAGGGTTAGGGTTAGGGTACGTGTTAGGGTTAGGGTTAGGGTTAGGGTACGTGTTAGGTTTAGGGTACGGATTAGGGTTAGGGTTAGGGTTAGTGTTAGGGTTAAAGTACGGGTTAGGGTTAGGGTTAAGGTTAAGGTTAGGGTTAGGGTTGGGGGTTAGGGTTAGGGTTAGGGTTAGGGTACGGGTTAGGGTTACGGTACGGGTTAGGGTTAGGGTTAGGGTTAGGGTTAGCGTACGGGTTAGGGTTAGGGTTAGGGTTAGGGTACGGGTTAGGGTTAGGGTACGGTTTAGGGTTAGGTTTAGGAAAGAGTTAGGGTTAGGGTTAGGTACGGGTTAGGGTTAGGGTACGGGTTAGGGTTATGGTTAGAGTTAGGGTTACCGTACGGGTTAGGGTTAGGGTTAGGGTTAGGGTTAGGGTACGGGTTAGGGTTAGGGTACGGGTTAGGGTTAGGGTTAGGGTTAGGTTAGGGTTAGGAAAGGGTTAGTGTTAGGGTTAGGGTTAGGGTTAGGGTACGGGTTAAGGTTAGGGTTAGGGTACGGGTTAGGGTCAGGTTTAGGGTTAGGGTTAGGGTACGGGTTAGGGTTAGGGTTAGGGTTAGGGTTAGGGATTAGGGGTTACGGTTAGTGTTATCGTTAGTGTTAGGGTTAGGGTACGGGTTAGGGTACGGGTTAGGGTTAGGGTATGGGTCAGGGGTGGGTTAGGGTTAGGGTTAGGTTTAGGGTTAGGGTACGGGTTAGGGTGAGGGTACGGGGTAGGGTTAGGGTTAGGGTACGTGTTAGGGTTAGGGTTAGGGGTTAGGGTTAGGGTTAGGGTTAGGGAACGGGTTAGGGTTAGGGTTAGGGTTAGGGTACGGGTTAGGGTTAGGGTACGGGTTAGGGTTAGGGTTAGGGTACAGGTTAGGTTTAGGGTTAGGGGTTAGGGTTAGGCGTAGGGTTAGGGTAGGGTTAGGGTACGGGTTAGGGTTAGGGTACGGGTTAGGGTTAGGGTTAGGGTTAGGTTTAGCGTAACGGTTAGGGTTAGGGTTAGGGTTAGGGTTAGGTTTAGGTTTAGGGTATGGGTTAGGGTGAGGGTACGGGTTAGGGTTAGGGTACGGGTTAGGGTTAGGGTTAGGGTTAGGGTTAGGGTTAGGTTTAGGAAAGGGTTAGGGTTAGGGTTAGGGTACGGGTTAGGGTTAGGTTTAGGGGTAGGGTTACGGTTAGGGTACGGGTTAGGGTTAGGGTACGGGTTAGGGTTATGATACGGGTTAGGGTTAGTGTTAGGGTTAGGGTACGGATTAGGGTTAGGGTACGGGTTAGGGTTAGGGTTAGGGTTACGGTTAGCGTACGGGTTAGGGTTAGGGTTAGGGTTAGGGTACGGGTTAGGGTACGAGTTAGGGTTAGGTTTAGGGTTGGGTACAGTTTAGGGTTAGGGTTAGGGTTCGGGGTGGGGTTAGGGTTAGGGTACGGGTTAGGGTTAGTGTTAGGGTTAGGGTTAGGGTTAGCAAAGGGTTAGGGTTAGGGTTAGGGTTAGGGTTAGGGTTAGGAAAGGGTTAGTGTTAGGGTTAGGGTAGGGTTAGGGTACGGGTTAAGGTTAGGGTTAGGGTACGGGTACGGGTTAGGGTTAGGGTTAGGGTTAGGGTACGGGTTAGGGTTAGTGTTAGGGTACGGGTTAGGGTTAGGGTACGGGTTAGGGTACGGGTTAGGGTTAGGGTTAGGTTTAGTGTTAGGGTACGGGTTAGTGTTAGGGTTAGGTTTAGGGTTAGGCTTAGGGTACGGGTTAGGGTACGGGTTAGGGTTAGGGTACGGGTTAGGGTTAGGGTTAGGGTTAGGTTTAGGAAAGGGTTAGGGTTAGGGTTAGGGTACGGGTTAGGTTTAGGTTTAGGGTTAGGGTTAGGGTATGGGTTAGGGTTAAGGTACGGGTTACGGTTAGGGTACGTGTTAGGGTACGGGTTAGGGTTAGGGTTAGGGTACGGGTTAGGGTTAGGGTTGGGTTAGGGTTAGGGTTAGGGTACGGGTTAGGGTTAGGGTACGGGTTAGGGTACGTGTTAGGTTTAGGGTTAGGTTTAGGGTTAGGGTACGGGTTAGTGTTAGGGTTAGGGTTCGTGTTGTGGTTAGGGTTAGGGTACGGGTTAGGGTTAGAGATATGTTTAGGGTACGGGTTAGCGTTAGGGTACGGGTTAGGTTTAGGGTTATGTTTAGGTTTAGGGTACGGGTTAGGGTTAGGGTTAGGTTTAGGGTTAGGGGATAGGGGTTACGGTTCGGGTTATGGTTAGGGTTAGGGTTAGGGTTCGGGTTAGGGTACGGGTAAGGGTTAGGGTTAGGTTTAGTGTTAGGGTACGGGTTAGTTTTAGGGTTAGGGTTAGGTTTAGGAAAGGGTTAGGGTTAGGGTTAGGGTTTCGGGTTAGGTTTAAGGTTAGGGTTAGGGTTAGGGTTCGGGTTACGGTTAGGGTACGGGTTAGGGTTAGGGTTAGGGTTAGGGTATGGCTTAGTGTTAGGGTTAGGGTTAGGGTTAGGGTTAGGTTACGGGTTAGGGTTAGGGTTAGGGTACGGGTTAGGGTTAGGTTTAGGGTTAGGGTTAGGGTACGGGTTAGGGTTAGGGTACGGGTTAGGGTACATGTTAGGGTTAGGGTACGGTTTAGTGTTAGGTTTAGGGGTTAGGGTTAGGGTTAGTGTTAGGGTTAGGTTAGGGTACGGGTTAGGTTTAGTGTACGGGTTAGGGTTAGGGTTAGGTTTAGTGTTAGGGTACGTGTTAGTGTTAGGGTTAGGTTTAGGGTTAGGCTTAGGGTACGGGTTAGGGTACGGGTTAGGGTTAGGGTACGGGTTAGGGTTAGGGTTAGGGTTAGGGTTAGGTTTAGGAAAGGGTTAGGGTTAGGGTTAGGGTACGGGTTAGGTTTAGGTTTAGGGTTAGGTTTAGGTTATGAGTTAGGGTTAAGGTACTGGTTAGGGTTAGGTTACGTGTTAGGGTACGGGTTAGGGTTAGGGTACGGGTTAGGGTTAGGGTTAGGGTTAGGGTTAGGGTTAGGGTTAGCGTACGGGTTAGGGTTAGGGTTAGGGTACGGGTTAGGGTTAGGGTTAGGTTTAGGTTTAGGGTACGGTTTAGGGTTAGGGTTAGGGTACGGGTTAGGGTTAGTGTTGGGTTAGGGTTAGGGTTAGGGTTAGGGTACGGGTTAGGGTTAGGGTACGGGTTAGGATACGGGTTACGGTACGGGTTAGGGTTATGGTACGGGTTAGGTTTAGGGTACGGATTAGGGTTAGGGTTAGGGTTAGTGTTAGGGTTAAAGTACGGGTTAGGGTTAGGGTTAAGTTTAGGGTTAGGGTTAGGGGTTAGTGGTTAGTGTTAGGGTAAGGGTTAGGGTTAGGGTTAGGGTACGTGTTAGAGTACGCGTTAGGGTTAGTGTTAAGGTTGGGTACGGGTTAGGGTTAGGGTTATGGTTCGGGTTGGGGTTAGGGTTAGGGTACGGGTTAGTGTTAGAGTTAGGTTTAGGGTACGGGTTAGGGTTAGGGTACGGGTTAGGATTAGGGTTAGGGTACGGGTCAGGGTTAGGGTTGGGGGTTAGGGTTAGGGTTAGGGTTAGGGTACGGGTTAGGGTTAGGGTACGGGTAGGGTTAGCGTACGGGTTAGGGTTAGGGTTAGGTTTAGGGTACGGGTTAGGGTTAGGGTACGGTTTAGGGTTAGGTTTAGGAAAGAGTTAGGGTGAGGGTTAGGGTACGGGTTAGGGTTAGGGTACGGGTTAGGGTTAGGGTTAGAGTTAGGGTTAGCGTACGGGTTAGGGTTAGGTTTAGGGTTAGGGTACGGGTTAAGGTTAGGGTTAGGGTACGGGTTAGGGTCAGGGTTAGGGTTAGGGTTAGGGTATGGGTTACGGTTACGGTTAGGGTTAGGGGTTAGGGGTTACGGTTAGTGTTATGGTTAGGGTTAGGGTTAGGGTACGGGTTAGGGTACGGGTTAGGGTTAGGGTACTGGTTAGGGTACGGGTTAAGGTACGGGTCAGGGTTAGGGTTAGGGTAAGGGTTAGGGTACGGGTTAGGGTTAGGGTACGGGTTAGGGTCAGGGTTAGGGTACGGGTTAGGTTTAGGGTCCGGGTTAGGGTACGTGATAGGGTTAGCGTACGGGTTAGGGTTAGGGTTAGGGGTTAGGGTTAGGGTTAGGGTTAGGGTTAGGTTACGGGTTAGGGTTGGGGTACGGCTTAGGGTTAGGGATAGGGTACGGGTTAGGGTGAGGGTACGGGTTAGGGTTAGGGTTAGGGTACGTGTTAGGGTTAGGGTTAGGGGTTAGGGTTAGGGTTAGGGTACGGGTTATGGTTAGGGTACGGGTTAGGGTATGGGTTAGGGTACGGGTTAGGGTTAGGTTTAGGGTACGGGTTAGGGTTAGAGTTAGGGTACGGGTTAGGGTACGGGTTAGGGTTAGGGTACGGGTTAGGGTTAGGGTTAGGTTTAGGGTAAGGTTTAGGAAAGGGTTAGCATTAGGGTTAGGGTACGGGTTAGGGTTAGGTTTAGGGTTAGTGTTAGGGTATGGGTTAGGGTTAAGGTACGGGTTAGGGTTAGGTTACGTGTTAGGGTACGGGTTAGGGTTAGGGTTAGGGTACGTGTTAGGGTTAGGGTTGGGTTAGGGTTAGGGTTAGGGTACGGGTTAGGGTTAGGGTACGGGTTAGGGTACGGGTTAGGGTTAGGGTACGGGTTAGGGTATGGGTTAGTGTACGTGTTAGGGTTAGTGTTAGGGTACGGGTTAGGGTTAGTGTACGGGTTAGGGTTAGTGTTAGGGTACGGGTTAGGTTTAGGGTACGGTTTAGGGTACGTGTTAGGGTTAGGGTACGTGTTATGGTTAGGGTTAGGGGTTAGGGATAGGGTTAGGGTTAGGGTTAGGTTTAGGGTTAGGGTACGGGTTAGGGTTAGGGTACGGCTTAGGGTTAGGGATAGGGTACGGGTTAGGATGAGGGTACCGGTTAGGGTTAGGGTTAGGGTACGTGTTAGGGTTAGGGTTAGGGGTTAGGGTTAGGGTTAGTGTTAGGGTACAGGTTAGGGTTAGTGTTAGGGTACGGGTTAGGGTTAGGGTACGGGTTAGGGTTAGGGTTAGGGTACAGGTTAGGTTTAGGGTTAGGGGTTAGGGTTAGGGTTAGGGTTAGGGTAGGGTTAGGGTACGGGTTAGTGTTAGGGTACGGGTTAGGGTTAGGGTTAGGGTTAGGGTTAGCATAACGGTTAGGGTTAGGGTTAGGGTTAGGGTTAGGTTTAGGGTTAGTGTTGGGTTAGGGTTAGGGTACGGGTTAGGGTTAGGATATGGGTTAGGGTTAGGTTTAGGGTTAGTTTTAGGGTTAGGAAAGGGTTAGTGTTAGGGTTAGGGTTAGGGTTAGGGTACGGGTTAAGGTTAGGGTTAGGGTACGGGTTAGTGTCAGGGTTAGGGTTAGGGTTAGGGTATGGGTTAGGGTTAGGGTTAGGGTTAGGGTTTAGGGGTTACGGTTAGTGTTATGGTTAGGGTTAGGGTTAGGGTACGGGTTAGGGTACGGGTTAGGGTTAGGGTACTGGTTAGGGTACGGGTTAAGGTACGGGTTAGGGTTAGGGTTAGGGTTAGGGTTAGGGTACGGGTTAGGGTTACGGTACGCTTAGGGTTAGGGTTAGGGTACGGGTTAGGTTTAGGGTCCGGTTTGGGTACGTGTTAGGGTTAGGGTACGGGTTAGGGTTAGGGTTAGGGGTTAGGGTTAGGGTTAGGGTTAGGGTTAGGGTACGGGTTAGGGTTGGGGTACGGCTTAGGGTTAGAGATAGGGTACGGGTTAGGGTGAGGGTACGGGTTAGGGTTAGGGTTAGGGTACGTGTTAGGGTTAGGGTTAGGGGTTATGATTAGGGTTAGGGTACGGGTTAGGGTTAGGGTACGGGTTAGGCTATGGGTTAGGGTACGGGTTAGGGTTAGGGTTAGGGTACGGGTTAGGGTTAGAGTTAGGGTATGGGTTAGGGTACAGGTTAGGGTTAGGGTACGGTTTAGGGTTAGGGTTAGGGTTAGGGTTAGGTTTAGGAAAGGGTTAGGGTTAGGGTTAGGGTACGGGTTAGGGTTAGGTTTAGGGTTAGGGTTAGGGTATGGGTTAGGGTTAAGGTACGGGTTAGGGTTAGGGTACGTGTTAGGGTACGGTTTAGGGTTAGGGTTAGGGTACGGGTTAGGGTTAGGGTTGGGTTAGGGTTAGGGTTACGGTACGGGTTAGGGTTAGGGTACGGGTTAGGGTACGGGTTAGGGTTAGGGTTAGGGTTAGGGTACGTGTTAGGTTTAGGGTACGGATTAGGGTTAGGGTTAGGGTTAGTGTTAGGGTTAAAGTACGGGTTAGGGTTAGGGTTAAGGTTAGGGTTAGGGTTAGGGGTAAGGGGTTAGTGTTAGTGTAAGGTTAGGGTGAGGGTTAGGGTACGGGTTAGGGTACGAGTTAGGGTTAGGTTTAGGGTTGGGTACAGGTTAGGGTTAGGGTTAGGGTTCGGGTTGGGGTTAGGGTTAGGGTACGGGTTAGTGTTAGAGTTAGGTTTAGGGTACGGGTTAGGGTTAGGGTACGGGTTAGGATTAGGGTTAGGGTACGGGTCAGGGTTAGGGTTGGGGGTTAGGGTTAGTGTTAGGGTTAGGGTACAGGTTAGGGTTAGGGTACGGGTTAGGGTTAGGGTTAGGTTTAGGGTTAGCGTACGGGTTAGGGTTAGGGTTAGGTTTAGGGTACGGGTTAGGGTTAGGGTACGGTTTAGGGTTAGGTTTAGGAAAGAGTTAGGGTTAGGGTTAGGTACGGGTTAGGGTTAGGGTACGGGTTAGGGTTAGGGTTAGAGTTAGGGTTAGCGTACGGGTTAGGGTTAGGGTTAGGGTTAGGGTTAGGGTTAGGGTACGGGGTAGGGTTAGGGTACGGGTTAGGGTTAGGGTTAGGGTTAGGGTTAGGGTTAGGGTTAGGAAAGGGTTAGTGTTAGGGTTAGGGTTAGGGTTAGGGTACGGGTTAAGGTTAGGGTTAGGGTACGGGTTAGGGTCAGGGTTAGGGTTAGGGTTAGGGTACCGGTTAGGGTTAGGGTACGGGTTAGGGTACGGTTTAGGGTTAGGGTATGGGTTAGGGTATGGGTTAGGGTTAGGGTTAGGGTTAGGGTATGGGTTAGGGTGAGGGTACGGGGTAGGGTTAGGGTTAGGGTACGTGTTAGGGTTAGGGTTAGGGGTTAGGGTTAGGGTTAGGGTTAGGGTACGGGTTAGGGTTAGGGTTAGGGTTAGGGTACGGGTTAGGGTTAGGGTACGGGTTAGGGTTAGTGTTAGGGTACAGGTTAGGTTTAGGGTTAGGGGTTAGGGTTAGGCTTAGGGTTAGGGTAGGGTTAGGGTACGGGTTAGGGTTACGGTACCGGTTAGGGTTAGGGTTAGGGTTAGGGTTAGCGTAAAGGTTAGGGTTAGGGCTAGGGTTAGGGTTAGGTTTAGGGTTAGGGTATGGGTTAGGTTTAGGGTACGGGTTAGGGTTAGGGTACGGGTTAGGGTTAGGGTTAGGGTTAGGGTTAGGGTTAGGTTTAGGAAAGGGTTAGGGTTAGGGTTAGGGTACGGGTTAGGGTTAGGTTTAGGGGTAGGGTTAGGGTTAGGGTACGGGTTAGGGTTAGGGTACGGGTTAGGGTTATGGCACGGGTTAGGGTTAGGTTTAGGGTTAGGGTACGGATTAGGGTAGGGTACGGGTTAGGGTTAGGGTTAGGGTTACGGTTAGCGTACGGGTTAGGGTTAGGGTTAGGGTTAGGGTACGGGTTAGGGTACGAGTTAGGGTTAGGTTTAGGGTTGGGTACAGTTTAGGGTTAGGGTTAGGGTTCGGGGTGGGGTTAGGGTTAGAGTACGGGTTAGGGTTAGAGTTAGGGTTAGGGTAAGGGTTAGGGTACGGGTTAGGGTTAGGGTTACGGTTAGGTTTAGGTTTAGGGTACGGGTTAGGTTAGGGTTAGGGTTAGGGTTAGGGTTAGGGCACGGTTTAGGATTAGGGTTCCGGGTAGGGTTAGGGTACGGGTTAGGGTTAGGCTTAGCGTACGGGTTAAGTTTAGGGTTAGGGTTAGGGTACGGGTTAGTGTTAGAGTACGGGTTAGGGTTAGGGTTAGGTTTAGGGTACGGGTTAGGGTACGGGTTAGGGTTAGGGTACGGGTTAGGGTTAGGGTACGGGTTAAGGTTAGGGTTAGGGTACGGGTACGGGTTAGGGTTAGGGTTAGGCTTAGGGTACGGGTTAGGGTACGGGTTAGGGTTAGGGTACGGGTTAGGGTTAGGGTACGGGTTAGGATTAGGTTTAGGGAACGGGTCAGGGTTAGGGTTGGGGGTTAGGGTTAGGGTTAGGGTTAGGGTTAGGGTACGGGTTAGGGTTAGGGTACGGGTTAGGGTTAGGGTTAGGGTTAGGGTTAGCGTACGGGTTACGGTTAGGGTTAGGGTTAGGGTACGGGTTACGGTTAGGTTACGGTTTAGGGTTAGGTTTAGGAAAGAGTTAGGGTTAGAGTTAGGTACGGGTTAGTGTTAGGGTACGGGTTAGGGTTAGGGTTAGAGTTAGGGTTAGCGTACGGGTTAGGGTTAGGGTTAGGGTTAGGGTTAGGGTTAGGGTACGCGTTAGGGTTAGGGTACGGGTTAGGGTTAGGTTTAGGGTTAGGGTTAGGGTTAGGGTACGGGTTAGGTTAGGGTTAGGGTTAGGGTTAGTGTTAGGGCACGGTTTAGGATTAGGGTTCCGGTTAGGGTTAGGGTAAGGGTTAGGGTTAGGCTTAGCGTACGGGTTAGGGTTAGGGTTAGGGGATAGGGTTAGGTTTAGGGTTAGGGTACTGGTTAGTGTTAGGGTACGGGTTAGGGTTAGGGTTAGGTTTAGGGTACGGGTTAGCGTTAGGGTACGGGTTAGGATTAGGGTTAGGGTACGGGTTAGGGTTAGGGTTTGGTGTTAGGGTTAAGGTTAGGGTTAGGGTTAGGTTTAGGGTACGGGTTAGGGTTAGGGTACGGGTTAGGGTTAGGGTTAGGGTTACGGTTGACGTACGTGTTAGGGTTAATTTTAGGGTTAGTGTTAGAGTTAGGGTACGGATTAGGGTTAGGGTAGGAAAGGGTTAGGGTAAGGGTTAGGGTACGGGTTAGGGTTAGGGTACGGATTAGGGTTAGGGTTAGAGTTAGGGTTAGCGTACAGGTTAGGGTTAGGGTTAGGGTTAGGGTACGGGTTAGGGTTAGGGTTAGGGTTAGGGTTAGGGTTAGGAAAGGGTTAGTGTTAGGGTTAGGGTAGGGTTAGGGTACGGGTTAAGGTTAGGGTTAGGGTACGGGTACGGGTTAGTGTTAGGGTTAGGGTTAGGGTACGGGTTAGGGTTAGTGTTAGGGTACGGGTTAGGGTTAGGGTACGGGTTAGGGTACGGGTTAGGGTTAGGGTTAGGTTTAGTGTTAGGGTACGGGTTAGTGTTAGGGTTAGGTTTAGGGTTAGGCTTAGGGTACGGGTTAGGGTACGGGTTAGGGTTAGGGTACGGGTTAGGGTTAGGGTTAGGGTTCGGTTTAGGAAAGGGTTAGGGTTAGGGTTAGGGTACGGGTTAGGTTTAGGTTTAGAGTTAGGGTTAGGGTATGGGTTAGGGTTAAGGTACGGGTTAGGGTTAGGGTACGTGTTAGGGTACGGGTTAGGGTTAGGGTTAGGGTACGGGTTAGGGTTAGGGTTGGGTTAGGGTTAGGGTTAGGGTACGGGTTAGGGTTAGGGTACGGGTTAGGGTTAGGGTTAGGGTTAGGTTTAGGAAAGGGTTAGGGTTAGGGTTAGGGTACGGATTAGGTTTAGGTTTAGAGTTAGGGTTAGGGTATGGGTTAGGGTTAAGGTACGGGTTAGGGTTAGGGTACGTGTTAGGGTACGGGTTAGGGTTAGGGTTAGGGTACGGGTTAGGGTTAGGGTTGGGTTAGGGTTAGGGTTAGGGTACGGGTTAGGGTTAGGGTACGGGTTAGGGTACGTGTTAGGGTTAGGGTTAGGTTTAGGGTTAGGGTACGGGTTAATGTTAGGGTTAGGGTTCGTGTTGTGGTTAGGGTTAGGGTACGGGTTAGGGTTAGAGATAGGTTTAGGGTACGGGTTAGCGTTAGGGTACGGGTTAGGTTTAGGGTTATGTTTAGGTTTAGGGTACGGGTTAGGGTTAGGGTTAGGTTTAGGGTTAGGGGATAGGGGTTACGGTTAGGGTTATGGTTAGGGTTAGGGTTAGGGTACGGGTTAGGGTACGGGTTAGAGTTAGGGTTAGGTTTAGTGTTAGGGTACGGGTTAGTGTTAGGGTTAGGGTTAGGGTTAGGAAAGGGTTAGGGTTAGGGTTAGGGTTTCGGGTTCGGTTTAGGGTTAGGGTTAGGGTTAGGGTTCGGGTTACGGTTAGGGTACGGGTTATGGTTAGGGTTAGGGTTAGGTTACGGCTTAGGGTTAGGGTTAGGGTTAGGGTAAGGAAACGGTTAGGGTTAGGGTTAGGGTACGGGTTAGGGTTAGGGTTATGGTTAGAGTTAGGGTTAGGGTACGGGTTAGGGTTAGGGTTAGGTTTAGGGTTAGGGGATAGGGGTTACGGTTAGGGTTATGGTTAGGGTTAGGGTTAGGGTACGGGTTAGGGTACGGGTTAGAGTTAGGGTTAGGTTTAGTGTTAGGGTACGGGTTAGTGTTAGGGTTAGGGTTAGGGTTAGGAAAGGGTTAGGGTTAGGGTTAGGGTTTCGGGTTCGGTTTAGGGTTAGGGTTAGGGTTAGGGTTCGGGTTACGGTTAGGGTACGGGTTATGGTTAGGGTTAGGGTTAGGTTACGGCTTAGGGTTAGGGTTAGGGTTAGGGTAAGGAAACGGTTAGGGTTAGGGTTAGGGTACGGGTTAGGGTTAGGGTTATGGTTAGAGTTAGGGTTAGGGTACGTGTTAGGGTTAGGTTACGGGTTAGGGTTAGGTTTAGGGTACGGGTTAGGGTTAGGTTTAGGGTTAGGGTTAGGGTACGGGTTAGGGTTAGGGTACGGGTTAGGGTACGTGTTAGGGTTAGGGTACGGTTTAGTGTTAGGGTTAGGGGTTAGGGTTAGGGTTAGTGTTAGGGTTAGGTTAGGGTACGGGTTAGGTTTAGGGTACGGGTTAGGGTTAGGGATAGGTACGTTTTAGGGTGAGGGTACGGGTTAGGGTTAGGGTTAGGGGTTAGGGTTAGGGTTAGTGTTAGGGTACAGGTTAGGGTTAGTGTTAGGGTACGGGTTAGGGTTAGGGTACGGGTTAGGGTTAGGGTTAGGGTACAGGTTAGGTTTAGGGTTAGGGGTTAGGGTTAGGGTTAGGGTTAGGGTAGGGTTAGGGTACGGGTTAGTGTTAGGGTACGGGTTAGGGTTAGGGTTAGGGTTAGGGTTAGCATAACGGTTAGGGTTAGGTTTAGGGTTAGGTTTAGGGTTAGTGTTGGGTTAGGGTTAGGGTACGGGTTAGTGTTAGAGTTAGGTTTAGGGTACGGGTTAGGGTTAGGGTACGGGTTAGGATTAGGGTTAGGGTACGGGTCAGGGTTAGGGTTGGGGGTTAGGGTTAGGGTTAGGGTTAGGGTACGGGTTAGGGTTAGGGTACGGGTAGGGTTAGCGTACGGGTTAGGGTTAGGGTTAGGTTTAGGGTACGGGTTAGGGTTAGGGTACGGTTTAGGGTTAGGTTTAGGAAAGAGTTAGGGTGAGGGTTAGGGTACGGGTTAGGGTTAGGGTACGGGTTAGGGTTAGGGTTAGAGTTAGGGTTAGCGTACGGGTTAGGGTTAGGTTTAGGGTTAGGGTACGGGTTAAGGTTAGGGTTAGGGTACGGGTTAGGGTCAGGGTTAGGGTTAGGGTTAGGGTATGGGTTACCGTTACGGTTAGGGTTAGGGGTTAGGGGTTACGGTTAGTGTTATGGTTAGGGTTAGGGTTAGGGTACGGGTTAGGGTACGGGTTAGGGTTAGGGTACTGGTTAGTGTACGGGTTAAGGTACGGGTCAGGGTTAGGGTTAGGGTAAGGGTTAGGGTACGGGTTAGGGTTAGGGTACGGGTTAGGGTCAGGGTTAGGCTACGGGTTAGGTTTAGGGTCCGGGTTAGGGTACGTGATAGGGTTAGCGTACGGGTTAGGGTTAGGGTTAGGGGTTAGGGTTAGGGTTAGGGTTAGGGTTAGGTTACGGGTTAGGGTTGGGGTACGGCTTAGGGTTAGGGATAGGGTACGGGTTAGGGTGAGGGTACGGGTTAGGGTTAGGGTTAGGGTACGTGTTAGGGTTAGGGTTAGGGGTTAGGGTTAGGGTTAGGGTACGGGTTATGGTTAGGGTACGGGTTAGGGTATGGGTTAGGGTACGGGTTAGGGTTAGGTTTAGGGTACGGGTTAGGGTTAGAGTTAGGGTACGGGTTAGGGTACGGGTTAGGGTTAGGGTACGGGTTAGGGTTAGGGTTAGGTTTAGGGTAAGGTTTAGGAAAGGGTTAGCATTAGGGTTAGGGTACGGGTTAGGGTTAGGTTTAGGGTTAGTGTTAGGGTATGGGTTAGGGTTAAGGTACGGGTTAGGGTTAGGTTACGTGTTAGGGTACGGGTTAGGGTTAGGGTTAGGGTACGTGTTAGGGTTAGGGTTGGGTTAGGGTTAGGGTTAGGGTACGGGTTAGGGTTAGGGTACGGGTTAGGGTACGGGTTAGGGTTAGGGTACGGGTTAGGGTATGGGTTAGTGTACGTGTTAGGGTTAGTGTTAGGGTACGGGTTAGGGTTAGTGTACGGGTTAGGGTTAGTGTTAGGGTACGGGTTAGGTTTAGGGTACGGTTTAGGGTACGTGTTAGGGTTAGGGTACGTGTTATGGTTAGGGTTAGGGGTTAGGGATAGGGTTAGGGTTAGGGTTAGGTTTAGGGTTAGGGTACGGGTTAGGGTTAGGGTACGGCTTAGGGTTAGGGATAGGGTACGGGTTAGGATGAGGGTACCGGTTAGGGTTAGGGTTAGGGTACGTGTTAGGGTTAGGGTTAGGGGTTAGGGTTAGGGTTAGTGTTAGGGTACAGGTTAGGGTTAGTGTTAGGGTACGGGTTAGGGTTAGGGTACGGGTTAGGGTTAGGGTTAGGGTACAGGTTAGGTTTAGGGTTAGGGGTTAGGGTTAGGGTTAGGGTTAGGGTAGGGTTAGGGTACGGGTTAGTGTTAGGGTACGGGTTAGGGTTAGGGTTAGGGTTAGGGTTAGCATAACGGTTAGGGTTAGGGTTAGGGTTAGGGTTAGGTTTAGGGTTAGTGTTGGGTTAGGGTTAGGGTACGGGTTAGGGTTAGGATACGGGTTAGGGTTAGGTTTAGGGTTAGTTTTAGGGTTAGGAAAGGGTTAGTGTTAGGGTTAGGGTTAGGGTTAGGGTACGGGTTAAGGTTAGGGTTAGGGTACGGGTTAGTGTCAGGGTTAGGGTTAGGGTTAGGGTATGGGTTAGGGTTAGGGTTAGGGTTAGGGGTTAGGGGTTACGGTTAGTGTTATGGTTAGGGTTAGCGTTAGGGTACGGGTTAGGGTACGGGTTAGGGTTAGGGTACTGGTTAGGGTACGGGTTAAGGTACGGGTTAGGGTTAGGGTTAGGGTTAGGGTTAGGGTTAGGGTACGGGTTAGGGTTACGGTACACTTAGGGTTAGGGTTAGGGTACGGGTTAGGTTTAGGGTCCGGTTTGGGTACGTGTTAGGGTTAGGGTACGGGTTAGGGTTAGGGTTAGGGGTTAGGGTTAGGGTTAGGGTTAGGGTTAGGGTACGGGTTAGGGTTGGGGTACGGCTTAGGGTTAGAGATAGGGTACGGGTTAGGGTGAGGGTACGGGTTAGGGTTAGGGTTAGGGTACGTGTTAGGGTTAGGGTTAGGGGTTATGATTAGGGTTAGGGTACGGGTTAGGGTTAGGGTACGGGTTAGGCTATGGGTTAGGGTACGGGTTAGGGTTAGGGTTAGGGTACGGGTTAGGGTTAGAGTTAGGGTATGGGTTAGGGTACAGGTTAGGGTTAGGGTACGGTTTAGGGTTAGGGTTAGGGTTAGGGTTAGGTTTAGGAAAGGGTTAGGGTTAGGGTTAGGGTACGGGTTAGGGTTAGGTTTAGGGTTAGGGTTAGGGTATGGGTTAGGGTTAAGGTACGGGTTAGGGTTAGGGTACGTGTTAGGGTACGGTTTAGGGTTAGGGTTAGGGTACGGGTTAGGGTTAGGGTTGGGTTAGGGTTAGGGTTACGGTACGGGTTAGGGTTAGGGTACGGGTTAGGGTACGGGTTAGGGTTAGGGTTAGGGTTAGGGTACGTGTTAGGTTTAGGGTACGGATTAGGGTTAGGGTTAGGGTTAGTGTTAGGGTTAAAGTACGGGTTAGGGTTAGGGTTAAGGTTAGGGTTAGGGTTAGGGGTAAGGGGTTAGTGTTAGTGTAAGGTTAGGGTGAGGGTTAGGGTACGGGTTAGGGTACGAGTTAGGGTTAGGTTTAGGGTTGGGTACAGGTTAGGGTTAGGGTTAGGGTTCGGGTTGGGGTTAGGGTTAGGGTACGGGTTAGTGTTAGAGTTAGGTTTAGGGTACGGGTTAGGGTTAGGGTACGGGTTAGGATTAGGGTTAGGGTACGGGTCAGGGTTAGGGTTGGGGGTTAGGGTTAGTGTTAGGGTTAGGGTACGGGTTAGGGTTAGGGTACGGGTTAGGGTTAGGGTTAGGTTTAGGGTTAGCGTACGGGTTAGGGTTAGGGTTAGGTTTAGGGTACGGGTTAGGGTTAGGGTACGGTTTAGGGTTAGGTTTAGGAAAGAGTTAGGGTTAGGGTTAGGTACGGGTTAGGGTTAGGGTACGGGTTAGGGTTAGGGTTAGAGTTAGGGTTAGCGTACGGGTTAGGGTTAGGGTTAGGGTTAGGGTTAGGGTTAGGGTACGGGGTAGGGTTAGGGTACGGGTTAGGGTTAGGGTTAGGGTTAGGGTTAGGGTTAGGGTTAGGAAAGGGTTAGTGTTAGGGTTAGGGTTAGGGTTAGGGTACGGGTTAAGGTTAGGGTTAGGGTACGGGTTAGGGTCAGGGTTAGGGTTAGGGTTAGGGTACCGGTTAGGGTTAGGGTACGGGTTAGGGTACGGTTTAGGGTTAGGGTATGGGTTAGGGTATGGGTTAGGGTTAGGGTTAGGGTTAGGGTATGGGTTAGGGTGAGGGTACGGGGTAGGGTTAGGGTTAGGGTACGTGTTAGGGTTAGGGTTAGGGGTTAGGGTTAGGGTTAGGGTTAGGGTACGGGTTAGGGTTAGGGTTAGGGTTAGGGTACGGGTTAGGGTTAGGGTACGGGTTAGGGTTAGTGTTAGGGTACAGGTTAGGTTTAGGGTTAGGGGTTAGGGTTAGGCTTAGGGTTAGGGTAGGGTTAGGGTACGGGTTAGGGTTACGGTACCGGTTAGGGTTAGGGTTAGGGTTAGGGTTAGCGTAAAGGTTAGGGTTAGGGCTAGGGTTAGGGTTAGGTTTAGGGTTAGGGTATGGGTTAGGTTTAGGGTACGGGTTAGGGTTAGGGTACGGGTTAGGGTTAGGGTTAGGGTTAGGGTTAGGGTTAGGTTTAGGAAAGGGTTAGGGTTAGGGTTAGGGTACGGGTTAGGGTTAGGTTTAGGGGTAGGGTTAGGGTTAGGGTACGGGTTAGGGTTAGGGTACGGGTTAGGGTTATGGCACGGGTTAGGGTTAGGGTTAGGGTTAGGGTACGGATTAGGGTAGGGTACGGGTTAGGGTTAGGGTTAGGGTTACGGTTAGCGTACGGGTTAGGGTTAGGGTTAGGGTTAGGGTACGGGTTAGGGTACGAGTTAGGGTTAGGTTTAGGGTTGGGTACAGTTTAGGGTTAGGGTTAGGGTTCGGGGTGGGGTTAGGGTTAGAGTACGGGTTAGGGTTAGAGTTAGGGTTAGGGTAAGGGTTAGGGTACGGGTTAGGGTTAGGGTTACGGTTAGGTTTAGGTTTAGGGTACGGGTTAGGTTAGGGTTAGGGTTAGGGTTAGGGTTAGGGCACGGTTTAGGATTAGGGTTCCGGGTAGGGTTAGGGTACGGGTTAGGGTTAGGCTTAGCGTACGGGTTAAGTTTAGGGTTAGGGTTAGGTTACGGGTTAGTGTTAGAGTACGGGTTAGGGTTAGGGTTAGGTTTAGGGTACGGGTTAGGGTACGGGTTAGGGTTAGGGTACGGGTTAGGGTTAGGGTACGGGTTAAGGTTAGGGTTAGGGTACGGGTACGGGTTAGGGTTAGGGTTAGGCTTAGGGTACAGGTTAGGGTACGGGTTAGGGTTAGGGTACGGGTTAGGGTTAGGGTACGGGTTAGGATTAGGTTTAGGGTACGGGTCAGGGTTAGGGTTGGGGGTTAGGGTTAGGGTTAGGGTTAGGGTTAGGGTACGGGTTAGGGTTAGGGTACGGGTTAGGGTTAGGGTTAGGGTTAGGGTTAGCGTACGGGTTACGGTTAGGGTTAGGGTTAGGGTACGGGTTACGGTTAGGTTACGGTTTAGGGTTAGGTTTAGGAAAGAGTTAGGGTTAGAGTTAGGTACGGGTTAGTGTTAGGGTACGGGTTAGGGTTAGGGTTAGAGTTAGGGTTAGCGTACGGGTTAGGGTTAGGGTTAGGGTTAGGGTTAGGGTTAGGGTACGCGTTAGGGTTAGGGTACGGGTTAGGGTTAGGTTTAGGGTTAGGGTTAGGGTTAGGGTACGGGTTAGGTTAGGGTTAGGGTTAGGGTTAGTGTTAGGGCACGGTTTAGGATTAGGGTTCCGGTTAGGGTTAGGGTAAGGGTTAGGGTTAGGCTTAGCGTACGGGTTAGGGTTAGGGTTAGGGGATAGGGTTAGGTTTAGGGTTAGGGTACTGGTTAGTGTTAGGGTACGGGTTAGGGTTAGGGTTAGGTTTAGGGTACGGGTTAGCGTTAGGGTACGGGTTAGGATTAGGGTTAGGGTACGGGTTAGGGTTAGGGTTTGGTGTTAGGGTTAAGGTTAGGGTTAGGGTTAGGTTTAGGGTACGGGTTAGGGTTAGGGTACGGGTTAGGGTTAGGGTTAGGGTTACGGTTGACGTACGTGTTAGGGTTAATTTTAGGGTTAGTGTTAGAGTTAGGGTACGGATTAGGGTTAGGGTAGGAAAGGGTTAGGGTAAGGGTTAGGGTACGGGTTAGGGTTAGGGTACGGATTAGGGTTAGGGTTAGAGTTAGGGTTAGCGTACGGGTTAGGGTTAGGGTTAGGGTTAGGGTACGGGTTAGGGTTAGGGTTAGGGTTAGGGTTAGGGTTAGGAAAGGGTTAGTGTTAGGGTTAGGGTAGGGTTAGGGTACGGGTTAAGGTTAGGGTTAGGGTACGGGTACGGGTTAGTGTTAGGGTTAGGGTTAGGGTACGGGTTAGGGTTAGTGTTAGGGTACGGGTTAGGGTTAGGGTACGGGTTAGGGTACGGGTTAGGGTTAGGGTTAGGTTTAGTGTTAGGGTACGGGTTAGTGTTAGGGTTAGGTTTAGGGTTAGGCTTAGGGTACGGGTTAGGGTACGGGTTAGGGTTAGGGTACGGGTTAGGGTTAGGGTTAGGGTTCGGTTTAGGAAAGGGTTAGGGTTAGGGTTAGGGTACGGGTTAGGTTTAGGTTTAGAGTTAGGGTTAGGGTATGGGTTAGGGTTAAGGTACGGGTTAGGGTTAGGGTACGTGTTAGGGTACGGGTTAGGGTTAGGGTTAGGGTACGGGTTAGGGTTAGGGTTGGGTTAGGGTTAGGGTTAGGGTACGGGTTAGGGTTAGGGTACGGGTAAGGGTTAGGGTTAGGGTTAGGTTTAGGAA
>JAVLSZ010000152.1:42500-50000 GCA_032313775.1 Urocyon cinereoargenteus | reverse complement strand
GGTTAGGGTTAGGGTACGGGTTAGGGTTAGGTTTAGGGTACGGGTTAGGGTTAGGGATAGGGTTAGGGTTAGGGTTAGGGTACGGGTTAGGGTTAGGGTTATTGTTAGGGGTTAGGGGTTACTTTTAGGGTTAGGGTTAGTGTTAGCGTACGGGTTAGGGTTAGGGTACGGGTTAGGGTTAGGTTTAGGGTTGGGTACAGTTTAGGGTTAGGGTTAGGGTTAGGGTTAGCGTACGGGTTAGGGTTAGGGTTAGGGTACGGGTTAGGGTTAGGGTTAGGGTTAGGGTTAGCATACGGGTTAGGGTTAGGGTTAGGGTTAGGGTACGGGTTAGGGTACGAGTTAGGGTTAGGGTTAGGGTGGGGTACAGTTTACGGTTAGGGTTAGGGTTCGGGTTGGAGTTAGGGTTAGGTTACGGGTTAGGGTTAGGGTACGGGTTAGGGTTAGGGTTAGGGTTAGGATTAGCGTACGGGTTAGGGTTAGGGTTAGGGTTAGGGTTAGGGTTAGGGTACGGGTTAGGGTTAGGGTACGGATTAGGGTTAGGGTAGGAAAGGGTTAGGTTTCGGGTTAGGGTACGGTTTAGGGTTAGGGTACGGTTTAGTGTTAGGGTTAGAGTTAGGGTTAGCGTACGGGTTAGGGTTAGGGTTAGGGTTAGGGTTAGGTTTAGGGTACGGTTTAGGGTAAGTGTTAGGTTTAGGGTTAGGGTTAGGGAAGGGTTAGTGTTAGGGTTAGGGTAGGGTTAGGGTACGGGTTAAGGTTAGGATTAGGGTACGGGTTAGGGTTAGGGTTAGGGTTAGGGTTAGGGTACGGGTTAGGGTACGTGTTAGGTTTAGGGTACGGGTTAGATTTATGGTACGGGTTAGGGTTAGGGTAAGGGTTAGGGTTAGGTTTAGGGTTAGGGTACGGGTTGGGGTTAGGGTTAGGGTTAGGGTTAGGGTTAGTGTACGGGTTAGGGTTAGGGTTAGGGTTAGGGTTAAGGTACGGGTTAGGGTTAGGGTTTGGGTTAGGGTTAGGTTACGGGTTAGGGTTAGGGTTAGGGTACGGGTTAGGTTTAGGTTTAGGGTTAGGGTTAGGGTACGGGTTAAGTTTAGGGTACGGGTTAGGGTACGTGTTAGGGTTAGGGTACGGTTTAGTGTTAGGGTTAGGGGTTAGGGTTAGGGTACGGGTTAGGGTTAGGGTTAGGGTTAGTGGTAGGGTTAGCGTACAGCTTAGGGTTAGGGTTCGGGTTAGGGTTATGGTACAGTTTAGGGTTAGGGTACGGGTTAGGGTTAGGGTTAGGGTTAGGGTTAGGGTTAGGGTTAGGGTTAGCAAAGGGTTAGGGTTAGGGTTAGGGTACGGGTTAGGGTTAGGTTTAGGGTACGAGTTAGGGTTAGGGATAGGTTTAGGTTTAGGGTTAGGGTACGGGTTAGGGTTAGGGTTATTGTTAGGGGTTAGGGATTAGTTTTAGGGTTAGGGTTAGTGTTAGGGCACGGGTTAGGGTTAGGGTAGGGGTTAGGGTTAGGTTTAGGGTTGGGTACAGTTTAGGGTTAGGGTTAGGGTTCGGGTTGGGGTTAGGGTTAGGGTACGGGTTAGGGTTAGGGTACGGGTTAGGGTTAGGGTTAGGGTTAGTGTTAGCGTACGGGTTAGGGTTAGGGTTAGGGTTAGGGTACGTGTTAGGGTACGAGTTAGGGTTAGGGTTATGGTTGGGTACAGTTTAGGGTTAGGGTTAGGGTTCGGGTAGAGTTAGGGTTAGGGTACGGGTTTGGGTTAGGGTACGGGTTAGGGTTAGGTTTAGGGTTAGGGTTAGCGTACGGGTTAGGGTTAGGGTTAGGGTTAGGGTACGGGTTAGGGTTAGGGTACGGATTAGGGTTAGGGTCGGAAAGGGTTAGGGTTAGGGTTAGGGTACGGGTTAGGGTTAGGGTACGGGTTAGGGTTAGGGTTAGAGTTAGGGTTAGCGTACGGGTTAGGGTTAGGGTTAGGGTTAGGGTACGGGTTAGGGTACGGGTTAGGGTTAGGGTTAGGACTAGAAAGGGTTAGTGTTAGGGTTAGGGTACGGGTTAGGGTTAGGTTTAGGGTTAGGGTTAGGGGTTAGGGGTTACGGTTAGGGTTACTGTTAGTGTTAGGGTTAGGGTACGGGTTAGGGTACGGGTTAGGGTTAGGGTACGGGTTAGATTTATGGTACGGGTTAGTGTTAGGGTTAGGGATAGGGTTAGGGTACGGGTTAGGGTTAGGTTACGGGTTAGGGTAAGGGTACGGGTACGGGTTAGGTTTAGGGTTAGGGGTTAGGGTTAGGGTTAGGGTTAGGGTACGGGTTAGGGGTAGGGTACGGGTTACGGTTAGGGTTAGGGTTAGAGTTAGGGTTAGCGTACGGGTTAGGTTTAGGTTTAGGGTTAGGGTTAGGGTTAGGGTACGTGTTAGGGTTAGTGTACGGGTTAGGGTTAGGGTTAGGGTTAGGGTACGGGTTAGGGTTAGGTTTAGGTTTAGGGTACGGGTTAGGGTTAGGGTTAGGTGTTAGGGTAGTGTACGGGTTAGTTTTAGGTTTAGGGTTAGGGTACGGATTAGGGTTAGGGTTAGGGTTAGTGTTAGGGTTAAAGTACGGGTTAGGGTTAGGGTTAGGGTTAGGGTTAGGGGTTAGGGGTTAGTGTTAGGGTAAGGGTTAGGGTTATGGTTAGGGTACGGGTTAGGGTACGAGTTAGGGCTAGGGTTGGGGTTGGGTACAATTTAGGGTTAGGGTTAGGGTTCGGGTTGGGTTTAGGGTTAGGGTACGGGTTAGGGTTAGGTTTAGGTTTAGGGTTAGGTTTAGGGTATGGGTTAGGGTTAGGGTTAGGGTTAGGGTTAGGGTTAGGTTTAGGGTACGGGTTAGGGTTAGGGTAAGGGTTAGGGTTAGGGTACGGGTTAGGGTACGGTTTAGAGTTAGGGTACGGGTTAGGGTACGGGTTAGGGTACGGGTTAGGGTTAGGGTTAGGGTTAGGGCACGGTTTAGGGTTAGGGTAAGGGTTAGGGTTAGGGTACGGGTTAGGGTTAGGCTTAGCGTACGGGTGAGGGTTAGGGTTAGGGGTTAGGGTTAGGATTAGGTATAGGGTACGGGTTAGTGTTAGGGTACGGGTTAGGGTTAGGGTTAGGTTTAGGGTACGGGTTAGGGTTAGGGTACGGGTTAGGATTAGGGTTAGGGTATGGGTTAGGGTTAGGGTTTGGGGTTAGGTTTAGGGTTAGGGTTAGGGTTAGGTTACGGGTTAGGGTTAGGGTACGGGTTAGGGTTATGGTCAGGGTTACGGTTAGCGTACGGGTTAGTGTTAGGGTTAGCGTACGGGTTAGGTTTAGGGTTTGGGTTAGGGTACGGGTTAGGGTTAGGGTACGGGTTAGGGTTAGGGTTAGGAAAGATTTAGGGTTAGGGTTAGGGTACGGGTTAGGTTTAGGGTACGGGTTAGAGTTAGGGTAGAGTTAGGGTTAGCGTACGGGTTAGGGTTAGGGTAAGGGTTAGGGTTAGGGTTAGGGTTAGGGTACGGGTTAGGATTAGGGTACGGGTTAGGGTTAGGGTTAGGGTTAGGGTTAGGGTTAGGGTTCGGGTTAGGAAAGGGTTAGTGTTAGGGTTAGGGTTAGGGTTAGGGTACGGGTTAAGGTTAGGGTTAGGGTACGGGTTAGGGTTAGGTTTAGGGTTAGGGTACGGGTTAGGGTTAGGGTTAGGGTTAGGGTTAGGGTTAGGGGTTAGGGGTTACGGTTAGGGTTATGGTTAGGGTTAGGGTTAGGGTACGTGTTAGAGTACGCGTTAGGGTTAGTGTTAGGGTTGGGTACGGTTTAGGGTTAGGGTTAGGGTTCGGGTTGGGGTTAGGGTTAGGGTACGGGTTAGTGTTAGAGTTAGGTTTAGGGTACGGGTTAGGGCTAGGGTACGGGTTAGGATTAGGGTTAGGGTACGGGTCAGGGTTAGGGTTGGGGGTTAGGGTTAGGGTTAGGGTTAGGGTTAGGGTTAGGGTTAGCGTACGGGTTAGGGTTAGGGTTAGGGTACGGGTTAGGGTTAGGGTTAGGTTTAGGTTTAGGGTACGGGTTAGGGATAGGGTAGGGTATGGGTTAGGGTTAGGGTTGGGTTAGGGTTAGGGTTAGGGTTAGGGTACGGGTTAGGGTTAGGGTACGGGTTAGGGTACGGGTTAGGGTTAGGGTTAGGGTTAGGGTTAGGGTACGGATTAGGTTTAGGGTACGGATTAGGGTTAGGGTTAGGGTTAGTGTTAGGGTTAAAGTACGGGTTAGGGTTAGGGATAAGTTTAGGGTTAGGTTTAGGGGTTAGTGGTTAGTGTTAGGGTAAGGGTTAGGGTTAGGGTTAGGGTACGTGTTAGAGTACGCGTTAGGGTTAGTGTTAGGGTTTGGTACGGGTTAGGGTTAGGGTTAGGGTTCGGGTTGGGGTTAGGGTTAGGGTACGGGTTAGTGTTAGAGTTAGGTTTAGGGTACGGGTTAGGGTTAGGGTACGGGTTAGGATTAGGGTTAGGGTACGGGTCAGGGTTAGGTTTGGGGGTTAGGGTTAGGGTTAGGGTTAGGGTTAGGGTACGGGTTAGGTTTAGGGTACGGGTAGGGTTAGCGTACGGGTTAGGGTTAGGGTTAGGTTTAGGGTACGGGTTAGGGTTAGGGTACGGTTTAGGGTTAGGTTTAGGAAAGAGTTAGGGTGAGGGTTAGGGTACGGGTTACGGTTAGGGTACGGGTTAGGGTTAGGGTTAGAGTTAGGGTTAGCATACGGGTTAGGGTTAGGGTTAGGGTTAGGGTTAGGGTTAGGGTTGGGTTAGGGTCAGGATACGGGTTAGGGTTAGGGTTAGGGTTAGTTTTAGAGTTAGGAAAGGGTTAGTGTTAGGGTTAGGGTTAGGGTTAGGGCACAGGTAAAGTTAGGGTTAGGGTACGGGTTAGGGTCAGGGTTAGGGTTAGGGTTAGGGTATGGGTTACGGTTAGGGTTAGGGTTAGGGGGTAGGGGTTGCGGTTATTGTTATGGTTAGGGTTAGGGTTAGGGTACGGGTTAGGGTACGGGTTAGGGTTAGGGTACTGGTTAGGGTACGGGTTAAGGTACGGGTTAGGGTTAGGGTTAGGGTTAGGGTTAGGGTACGGGTTAGGGTTAGGGTACGGGTTAGGGTTAGGGTTAGGGTCCGGGTTAGGTTTAGGGTCCGGGTTAGGGTACGTGTTAGGGTTAGTGTACGGGTTAGGGTTAGGTTTAGGGGTTAGGGTTAGGGTTAGGGTTAGTGTTAGGTTACGGGTTAGGGTTGGGGTACGGCTTAGGGTTAGGGATAGGGTACGGGTTAGGGTGAGGGTACGGGTTAGGGTTAGGGTTAGGGTACGTGTTAGGGTTAGGGTAAGGGGTTAGGGTTAGGGTTAGGGTACGGGTTAGGGTTAGGGTACGGGTTAGGGTATGGGTTAGGGTACGGGTTAGGGTTAGGGTTAAGGTAAGGGTTAGGTTTAGAGTTAGGGAACGGGTTAGGGTACGGGTTAGGGTTAGGGTACGGGTTAGGGTTAGGGTTAGGTTTAGGGTAAGGTTTAGGAAAGGGTTAGAGTTAGGGTTAGGGTACGGGTTAGGGTTAGGTTTAGGGTTAGGGTTAGGGTATGGGTTAGGTTTAAGGTACGGGTTAGGGTTAGGGTACGTGTTAGGGTACGGGTTAGGGTTAGGGTTAGGTTACGGGTTAGGGTTAGGGTTGGGTTAGGGTTAGGGTTAGGGTACGGGTTAGGGTTAGGGTACGGGTTAGGGTTAGGGTTAGGGTTAGGGTACGGGTTAGGGTTAGGGTACGGATTAGGGTTAGGGTTAGGGTTAGTGTTAGGTTTAAAGTACGGGTTAGGGTTAGGGTTAAGGTTAGGGTTAGGGGTTAGGGGTTAGTGTTAGGGTAAGGGTTAGGGTTAGGGTTAGGGTACGTGTTAGGGTACGAGTTAGGGTTAGGGTTAGGGTTGGATACGGGTTAGGGTTAGGGTTAGGGTTCGGGTTGGGGTTAGGGTTAGGGTACGGGTTAGTGTTAGAGTTAGGTTTAGGGTACGGGTTAGGGTTAGGGTACGGGTTAGGATTAGGGTTACGGTACGGGTCAGGGTTAGGGTTGGGGGTTAGGGTTAGGGTTAGGGTTAGGGTACGGGTTAGGGTTAGGGTTAGGGTTAGGGTTAGCGTACGGGTTAGGGTTAGGGTTAGGGTTAGGGTACTGGTTAGGGTTAGGGTACGGTTTAGGGTTAGGTTTAGGAAAGAGTTAGGGTTAGGGTTAGGGTTAGGGTACGGGTTAGGGTTAGGGTACGGGTTAGGGTTAGGTTACGGGTTAGGGTTAGGGGTTAGGGGTTACGGTTAGTGTTATGGTTAGGGTTAAGGTTAGGGTACGGGTTAGGGTACGGGTTAGGGTTAGGGTATGGGTTAGGGTATGGGTTACTGTACGGGTTAGGGTTAGGGTTAGGGTACGGGTTAGGGTTAGTGTACGGGTTAGGGTTAGTGTTAGGGTACGAGTTAGGTTTACGGTACGGTTTAGGGTACGTGTTAGGGTTAGGGTACGTGTTAGGGTTAGGGTTAGGGGTTAGGGTTAGGGTTAGGGTTAGGGTTAGGGTTAGGGTACGGGTTAGGGTTAGGGTACGGCTTAGGGTTAGGGATAGGGTACGGGTTAGGGTGAGTGTACTGGTTAGGGTTAGGGTTAGGGTACGTGTTAGGGTTAGGGTTAGGGGTGAGGGTTAGGGTTAGGGTTAGGGTACGGGTTAGGGTTAGGGTTAGGGTACGGGTTAGGGTTAGGGTACGGGTTAGGGTTAGGGTTAGGGTACAGGTTAGGTTTAGGGTTAGGGGTTAGGGTTAGGGTTAGGGTTAGGGTAGGGTTAGTGTACGGGTTAGTGTTAGGGTACGGGTTAGGGTTAGGGTTAGGGTTAGGGTTAGCATAACGGTTAGGGTTAGGGTTAGGGTTAGGGTTAGGGTTAGGTTTAGGGTTAGGGTTGGGTTAGGGTTAGGGTACGGGTTAGGGTTAGGATACGGGTTAGGGTTAGGGTTAGGGTTAGTTTTAGGGTTAGGAAACGGTTAGTGTTAGGGTTAGGGTTAGGGTTAGGGTACGGGTTAAGGTTAGGGTTAGGGTACGGGTTAGGGTCTGGGTTAGGGTTAGGGTTAGGGTATGGGTTAGGGTTAGGTTTAGGGTTAGGGGTTAGGGGTTACGGTTAGTGTTATGGTTAGGGTTAGGGTTAGGGTAAGGGTTAGGGTACGGGTTAGGGTTAGGGTACTGGTTAGGGTACGGGTTAAGGTACGGGTTAGGGTTAGGGTTAGGGTTAGGGTACGGGTTAGGGTTACGGTATGGGTTAGGGTTAGGGTTAGGGTACGGGTTAGGTTTAGGGTCCGGTTTGGGTACATGTTAGGGTTAGGGTACGGGTTAGGGTTAGGGTTAGGGGTTAGGGTTAGGGTTAGGGTTAGGGTTAGGGTACGGGTTAGGGTTGGGGAACGGCTTAGGTTTAGAGATAGGGTACGGGTTAGGGTGAGGGTACGGGTTAGGGTTAGGGTTAGGGTACGTGTTAGGGTTAGGGTTAGGGGTTATGGTTAGGGTTAGGGTACGGTTTAGG
>JAVLSZ010000152.1:5000-37500 GCA_032313775.1 Urocyon cinereoargenteus | reverse complement strand
TTAGGGTTAGGGTTAGGGTTAGGGGTTAGGTGTTACGGTTAGTGTTATCGTTAGTGTTAGGGTTAGGGTACGGGTTAGGGTACGGGTTAGGGTTAGGGTATGGGTCAGGGTATGGGTTAGGGTTAGGGTTAGGGTTAGGGTACGGGTTAGGGTGAGGGTACGGGGTAGGGTTAGGGTTAGGGTACGTGTTATGTTTAGGGTTAGGGTTAGGGTTAGGGTTAGGGTTAGGGAACGGGTTAAGGTTAGGGTTAGGGTTAGGGTACGGGTTAGGGTTAGGGTACGGGTTAGGGTTAGGGTTAGGGTACAGGTTAGGTTTAGGGTTAGGGGTTAGGGTTAGGCTTAAGGTTAGGGTAGGGTTAGGGTACGGGTTAGGGTTAGGGTACGGGTTAGGGTTAGGTTTAGGGTTAGGTTTAGCGTAACGGTTAGGGTTAGGGTTAGGGTTAGGGTTAGGTTTAGGGTTAGGGTATGGGTTAGGGTTAGGGTACGGGTTAGGGTTAGGGTACGGGTTAGGGTTAGGGTTAGGGTTAGGGTTAGGGTTAGGTTTAGGAAAGGGTTAGGGTTAGGGTACGGGTTAGGGTTAGGTTTAGGGGTAGGGTTACAGTTAGGGTACGGGTTAGGGTTAGGGTACGGGTTAGGGTTATGGTACGGGTTAGGGTTAGGTTTAGGGTTAGGGTACGGATTAGGGTTAGGGTACGGGTTAGGGTTAGGGTTAGGGTTACGGTTAGCGTACGGGTTAGGGTTAGGGTTAGGGTAAGGGTACGGGTTAGGGTACGAGTTAGGGTTAGGTTTAGGGTTGGGTACAGTTTAGGTTTAGGGTTAGGGTTCGGGGTGGGGTTAGGGTTAGGGTACGGGTTAGGGTTAGAGTTAGGGTTAGGGTAAGGATTAGGGTACGGGTTAGGGTTAGGGTTAGGTTTAGTGTTAGGTTTAGGGTACGGGTTAGGGTTAGGGTTAGGGTAAGTGTTAGGATTAGGTTACGGGTTAGGGTACGGGTTAGGGTTAGGGTACGGGTTAGGGTACGGGTTAGATTAGGGTTAGGGTTAGGGTTAGGGTTAGAGCACGGTTTAGGATTAGGGTTCCGGGTAGGGTTAGGGTACGGGTTAGGGTTAGGCTTAGCGTACAGGTTAAGGTTAGGGTTAGGGGTTAGGTTTAGGGTTAGGGTTAGGGTACGGGTTAGTGTTAGGGTACGGGTTAGTGTTAGGGTTAGGTTTAGGGTACGGGTTAGGGTTAGGGTACGGGTTAGGATTAGGGTTAGGGTACGGGTTAGGGTTAGGGTTTGGGGTTAGGGTTAGGGTTAGGGTTAGGGTTAGGGTTAGGGTACGGGTTAGGGTTAGGGTACGGGTTAGGGTTAGGGTTAGGTTTAGGGTAAGGTTTAGGAAAGGGTTAGAGTTAGGGTTAGGGTACGGGTTAGGGTTAGGTTTAGGGTTAGGGTTAGGGTATGGGTTAGGGTTAAGGTACGGGTTAGGGTTAGGGTACGTGTTAGGGTACGGGTTAGGGTTAGGGTTAGGTTACGGGTTAGGGTTAGGGTTGGGTTAGGGTTAGGGTTAGGGTACGGGTTAGGGTTAGGGTACGGGTTAGGGTTAGGGTTAGGGTTAGGGTTAGGGTACGGGTTAGGGTTAGGGTACGGATTAGGGTTAGGGTTAGGGTTAGTGTTAGGTTTAAAGTACGGGTTAGGGTTAGGGTTAAGGTTAGGGTTAGGGGTTAGGGGTTAGTGTTAGGGTACGGGTTAGGGTTAGGGTTAGGGTACGTGTTAGGGTACGAGTTAGGGTTAGGGTTAGGGTTGGGTACGGGTTAGGGTTAGGGTTAGGGTTCGGGTTGGGGTTAGGGTTAGGGTACGGGTTAGGGTTAGAGTTAGGTTTAGGGTACGGGTTAGGGTTAGGGTACGGGTTAGGATTAGGGTTAGGGTACGGGTCAGGGTTAGGGTTGGGGGTTAGGGTTAGGGTTAGGGTTAGGGTACGGGTTAGGGTTAGGGTTAGGGTTAGGGTTAGCGTACGGGTTAGGGTTAGGGTTAGGGTTAGGGTACTGGTTAGGGTTAGGGTACGGTTTAGGGTTAGGTTTAGGAAAGAGTTAGGGTTAGGGTTAGGGTTAGGGTACGGGTTAGGGTTAGGGTACGGGTTAGGGTTAGGTTACGGGTTAGGGTTAGGGTTAGGGGTTAGGGGTTACGGTTAGTGTTATGGTTAGGGTTAAGGTTAGGGTACGGGTTAGGGTACGGGTTAGGGTTAGGGTATGGGTTAGGGTATGGGTTACTGTACGTGTTAGGGTTAGGGTTAGGGTACGGGTTAGGGTTAGTGTACGGGTTAGGGTTAGTGTTAGGGTACGAGTTAGGTTTACGGTACGGTTTAGGGTACGTGTTAGGGTTAGGGTACGTGTTAGGGTTAGGGTTAGGGGTTAGGGTTAGGGTTAGGGTTAGGGTTAGGGTTAGGGTTAGGGTACGGGTTAGGGTTAGGGTACGGCTTAGGGTTAGGGATAGGGTACGGGTTAGGGTGAGTGTACGGGTTAGGGTTAGGGTTAGGGTACGTGTTAGGGTTAGGGTTAGGGGTGAGGGTTAGGGTTAGGGTTAGGGTACTGGTTAGGGTTAGGGTTAGGGTACGGGTTAGGGTTAGGGTACGGGTTAGTGTTAGGGTTAGGTTTAGGGTACGGGTTAGGGTTAGGGTACGGGTTAGGATTAGGGTTAGGGTACGGGTTAGGGTTAGGGTTTGGGGTTAGGGTTAGGGTTAGGGTTAGGGTTAGGGTTAGGGTTAGGGTACGGGTTAGGGTTAGGGTACGGGTTAGGGTTAGGGTTAGGTTTAGGGTAAGGTTTAGGAAAGGGTTAGAGTTAGGGTTAGGGTACGGGTTAGGGTTAGGTTTAGGGTTAGGGTTAGGGTATGGGTTAGGGTTAAGGTACGGGTTAGGGTTAGGGTACGTGTTAGGGTACGGGTTAGGGTTAGGGTTAGGTTACGGGTTAGGGTTAGGGTTGGGTTAGGGTTAGGGTTAGGGTACGGGTTAGGGTTAGGGTACGGGTTAGGGTTAGGGTTAGGGTTAGGGTTAGGGTACGGGTTAGGGTTAGGGTACGGATTAGGGTTAGGGTTAGGGTTAGTGTTAGGTTTAAAGTACGGGTTAGGGTTAGGGTTAAGGTTAGGGTTAGGGGTTAGGGGTTAGTGTTAGGGTACGGGTTAGGGTTAGGGTTAGGGTACGTGTTAGGGTACGAGTTAGGGTTAGGGTTAGGGTTGGGTACGGGTTAGGGTTAGGGTTAGGGTTCGGGTTGGGGTTAGGGTTAGGGTACGGGTTAGGGTTAGAGTTAGGTTTAGGGTACGGGTTAGGGTTAGGGTACGGGTTAGGATTAGGGTTAGGGTACGGGTCAGGGTTAGGGTTGGGGGTTAGGGTTAGGGTTAGGGTTAGGGTACGGGTTAGGGTTAGGGTTAGGGTTAGGGTTAGCGTACGGGTTAGGGTTAGGGTTAGGGTTAGGGTACTGGTTAGGGTTAGGGTACGGTTTAGGGTTAGGTTTAGGAAAGAGTTAGGGTTAGGGTTAGGGTTAGGGTACGGGTTAGGGTTAGGGTACGGGTTAGGGTTAGGTTACGGGTTAGGGTTAGGGTTAGGGGTTAGGGGTTACGGTTAGTGTTATGGTTAGGGTTAAGGTTAGGGTACGGGTTAGGGTACGGGTTAGGGTTAGGGTATGGGTTAGGGTATGGGTTACTGTACGTGTTAGGGTTAGGGTTAGGGTACGGGTTAGGGTTAGTGTACGGGTTAGGGTTAGTGTTAGGGTACGAGTTAGGTTTACGGTACGGTTTAGGGTACGTGTTAGGGTTAGGGTACGTGTTAGGGTTAGGGTTAGGGGTTAGGGTTAGGGTTAGGGTTAGGGTTAGGGTTAGGGTTAGGGTACGGGTTAGGGTTAGGGTACGGCTTAGGGTTAGGGATAGGGTACGGGTTAGGGTTAGGGTTAGGGTTAGGGTACGGATTAGGGTTAGGGTACGGGTTAGGGTTAGGGTTAGGGTTACGGTTAGCGTACGGGTTAGGGTTAGGGTTAGGGTAAGGGTACGGGTTAGGGTACGAGTTAGGGTTAGGTTTAGGGTTGGGTACAGTTTAGGTTTAGGGTTAGGGTTCGGGGTGGGGTTAGGGTTAGGGTACGGGTTAGGGTTAGAGTTAGGGTTAGGGTAAGGATTAGGGTACGGGTTAGGGTTAGGGTTAGGTTTAGTGTTAGGTTTAGGGTACGGGTTAGGGTTAGGGTTAGGGTAAGTGTTAGGATTAGGTTACGGGTTAGGGTACGGGTTAGGGTTAGGGTACGGGTTAGGGTACGGGTTAGATTAGGGTTAGGGTTAGGGTTAGGGTTAGAGCACGGTTTAGGATTAGGGTTCCGGGTAGGGTTAGGGTACGGGTTAGGGTTAGGCTTAGCGTACAGGTTAAGGTTAGGGTTAGGGGTTAGGTTTAGGGTTAGGGTTAGGGTACGGGTTAGTGTTAGGGTACGGGTTAGTGTTAGGGTTAGGTTTAGGGTACGGGTTAGGGTTAGGGTACGGGTTAGGATTAGGGTTAGGGTACGGGTTAGGGTTAGGGTTTGGGGTTAGGGTTAGGGTTAGGGTTAGGGTTAGGGTTAGGGTACGGGTTAGGGTTAGGGTACGGGTTAGGGTTAGGGTTAGGTTTAGGGTAAGGTTTAGGAAAGGGTTAGAGTTAGGGTTAGGGTACGGGTTAGGGTTAGGTTTAGGGTTAGGGTTAGGGTATGGGTTAGGGTTAAGGTACGGGTTAGGGTTAGGGTACGTGTTAGGGTACGGGTTAGGGTTAGGGTTAGGTTACGGGTTAGGGTTAGGGTTGGGTTAGGGTTAGGGTTAGGGTACGGGTTAGGGTTAGGGTACGGGTTAGGGTTAGGGTTAGGGTTAGGGTTAGGGTACGGGTTAGGGTTAGGGTACGGATTAGGGTTAGGGTTAGGGTTAGTGTTAGGTTTAAAGTACGGGTTAGGGTTAGGGTTAAGGTTAGGGTTAGGGGTTAGGGGTTAGTGTTAGGGTACGGGTTAGGGTTAGGGTTAGGGTACGTGTTAGGGTACGAGTTAGGGTTAGGGTTAGGGTTGGGTACGGGTTAGGGTTAGGGTTAGGGTTCGGGTTGGGGTTAGGGTTAGGGTACGGGTTAGGGTTAGAGTTAGGTTTAGGGTACGGGTTAGGGTTAGGGTACGGGTTAGGATTAGGGTTAGGGTACGGGTCAGGGTTAGGGTTGGGGGTTAGGGTTAGGGTTAGGGTTAGGGTACGGGTTAGGGTTAGGGTTAGGGTTAGGGTTAGCGTACGGGTTAGGGTTAGGGTTAGGGTTAGGGTACTGGTTAGGGTTAGGGTACGGTTTAGGGTTAGGTATAGGAAAGAGTTAGGGTTAGGGTTAGGGTTAGGGTACGGGTTAGGGTTAGGGTACGGGTTAGGGTTAGGTTACGGGTTAGGGTTAGGGTTAGGGGTTAGGGGTTACGGTTAGTGTTATGGTTAGGGTTAAGGTTAGGGTACGGGTTAGGGTACGGGTTAGGGTTAGGGTATGGGTTAGGGTATGGGTTACTGTACGTGTTAGGGTTAGGGTTAGGGTACGGGTTAGGGTTAGTGTACGGGTTAGGGTTAGTGTTAGGGTACGAGTTAGGTTTACGGTACGGTTTAGGGTACGTGTTATGGTTAGGGTACGTGTTAGGGTTAGGGTTAGGGGTTAGGGTTAGGGTTAGGGTTAGGGTTAGGGTTAGGGTTAGGGTATGGGTTAGGGTTAGGGTACGGCTTAGGGTTAGGGATAGGGTACGGGTTAGGGTGAGTGTACGGGTTAGGGTTAGGGTTAGGGTACGTGTTAGGGTTAGGGTTAGGGGTGAGGGTTAGGGTTAGGGTTAGGGTACGGGTTAGGGTTAGGGTTAGGGTACGGGTTAGGGTTAGGGTACGGGTTAGTGTTAGGGTTAGGTTTAGGGTACGGGTTAGGGTTAGGGTACGGGTTAGGATTAGGGTTAGGGTACGGGTTAGGGTTAGGGTTTGGGGTTAGGGTTAGGGTTAGGGTTAGGGTTAGGGTTAGGGTACGGGTTAGGGTTAGGGTACGGGTTAGGGTTAGGGTTAGGTTTAGGGTAAGGTTTAGGAAAGGGTTAGAGTTAGGGTTAGGGTACGGGTTAGGGTTAGGTTTAGGGTTAGGGTTAGGGTATGGGTTAGGGTTAAGGTACGGGTTAGGGTTAGGGTACGTGTTAGGGTACGGGTTAGGGTTAGGGTTAGGTTACGGGTTAGGGTTAGGGTTGGGTTAGGGTTAGGGTTAGGGTACGGGTTAGGGTTAGGGTACGGGTTAGGGTTAGGGTTAGGGTTAGGGTTAGGGTACGGGTTAGGGTTAGGGTACGGATTAGGGTTAGGGTTAGGGTTAGTGTTAGGTTTAAAGTACGGGTTAGGGTTAGGGTTAAGGTTAGGGTTAGGGGTTAGGGGTTAGTGTTAGGGTACGGGTTAGGGTTAGGGTTAGGGTTGGGTACGGGTTAGGGTTAGGGTTAGGGTTCGGGTTGGGGTTAGGGTTAGGGTACGGGTTAGGGTTAGAGTTAGGTTTAGGGTACGGGTTAGGGTTAGGGTACGGGTTAGGATTAGGGTTAGGGTACGGGTCAGGGTTAGGGTTGGGGGTTAGGGTTAGGGTTAGGGTTAGGGTACGGGTTAGGGTTAGGGTTAGGGTTAGGGTTAGGGTTAGCGTACGGGTTAGGGTTAGGGTTAGGGTTAGGGTACTGGTTAGGGTTAGGGTACGGTTTAGGGTTAGGTTTAGGAAAGAGTTAGGGTTAGGGTTAGGGTTAGGGTACGGGTTAGGGTTAGGGTACGGGTTAGGGTTAGGTTACGGGTTAGGGTTAGGGTTAGGGGTTAGGGGTTACGGTTAGTGTTATGGTTAGGGTTAAGGTTAGGGTACGGGTTAGGGTACGGGTTAGGGTTAGGGTATGGGTTAGGGTATGGGTTACTGTACGTGTTAGGGTTAGGGTTAGGGTACGGGTTAGGGTTAGTGTACGGGTTAGGGTTAGTGTTAGGGTACGAGTTAGGTTTACGGTACGGTTTAGGGTACGTGTTAGGGTTAGGGTACGTGTTAGGGTTAGGGTTAGGGGTTAGGGTTAGGGTTAGGGTTAGGGTTAGGGTTAGGGTTAGGGTACGGGTTAGGGTTAGGGTACGGCTTAGGGTTAGGGATAGGGTACGGGTTAGGGTGAGTGTACGGGTTAGGGTTAGGGTTAGGGTACGTGTTAGGGTTAGGGTTAGGGGTGAGGGTTAGGGTTAGGGTTAGGGTACGGGTTAGGGTTAGGGTTAGGGTACGGGTTAGGGTTAGGGTACGGGTTAGGGTTAGGGTTAGGGTACAGGTTAGGTTTAGGGTTAGGGGTTAGGGTTAGGGTTAGGGTTAGGGTAGGGTTAGTGTACGGGTTAGTGTTAGGGTACGGGTTAGGGTTAGGGTTAGGGTTAGGGTTAGCATAACGGTTAGGGTTAGGGTTAGGGTTAGGGTTAGGGTTAGGTTTAGGGTTAGGGTTGGGTTAGGGTTAGGGTACGGGTTAGGGTTAGGATACGGGTTAGGGTTAGGGTTAGGGTTAGTTTTAGGGTTAGGAAACGGTTAGTGTTAGGGTTAGGGTTAGGGTTAGGGTACGGGTTAAGGTTAGGGTTAGGGTACGGGTTCGGGTCTGGGTTAGGGTTAGGGTATGGGTTAGGGTTAGGGTTAAGGGTTAGGGGTTACGGTTAGTGTTATGGTTAGGGTTAGGGTTAGGGTAAGGGTTAGGGTACGGGTTAGGGTTAGGGTACTGGTTAGGGTACGGGTTAAGGTACGGGTTAGGGTTAGGGTTAGGGTTAGGGTACGGGTTAGGGTTACGGTACGTGTTAGGGTTAGGGTTAGGGTACGGGTTAGGTTTAGGGTCCGGTTTGGGTACATGTTAGGGTTAGGGTACGGGTTAGGGTTAGGGTTAGGGGTTAGGGTTAGGGTTAGGGTTAGGGTTAGGGTACGGGTTAGGGTTGGGGAACGGCTTAGGTTTAGAGATAGGGTACGGGTTAGGGTGAGGGTACGGGTTAGGGTTAGGGTTAGGGTATGTGTTAGGGTTAGGGTTAGGGGTTATGGTTAGGGTTAGGGTACGGTTTAGGGTTAGGGTACGGGTTAGGGTATGGGTTAGGGTACGGGTTAGGGTTAGGGTTAGGGTACGGGGTAGGGTTAGATTTAGGGTACGGGTTAGGGTATGGGTTAGGGTTAGGGTACGGGTTAGGGTTAGGGTTAGGGTTAGGGTTAGGTTTAGGAAAGGGTTAGGGTTAGGGTTAGGGTACGGGTTAGGGTTAGGTTTAGGGTTAGGGTTAGGGTATGGGTTAGGGTTAAGTTACGGGTTAGGGTTAGGGTACGTGTTAGGGTACGGGTTAGGGTTAGGGTACGGCTTAGGGTTAGGGATAGGGTACGGGTTAGGGTGAGTGTACGGGTTAGGGTTAGGGTTAGGGTACGTGTTAGGGTTAGGGTTAGGGGTGAGGGTTAGGGTTAGGGTTAGGGTACGGGTTAGGGTTAGGGTTAGGGTACGGGTTAGGGTTAGGGTTGGGTTAGGGTTAGGGTTAGGGTACGGGTTAGGGTGAGTGTACGGGTTAGGGTTAGGGTTAGGGTACGTGTTAGGGTTAGGGTTAGGGTTAGGGTACGTGTTAGGTTTAGGGTACGGATTAGGGTTAGGGTTAGGGTTAGTGTTAGGGTTAAAGTACGGGTTAGGGTTAGGGTTAAGGTTAAGGTTAGGGTTAGGGTTGGGGGTTAGGGTTAGGGTTAGGGTTAGGGTACGGGTTAGGGTTACGGTACGGGTTAGGGTTAGGGTTAGGGTTAGGGTTAGGGTTAGCGTACGGGTTAGGGTTAGGGTTAGGGTTAGGGTACGGGTTAGGGTTAGGGTACGGTTTAGGGTTAGGTTTAGGAAAGAGTTAGGGTTAGGGTTAGGTACGGGTTAGGGTTAGGGCACGGTTAGGGTTAGGGTTAGAGTTAGGGTTAGCGTACGGGTTAGGGTTAGGGTTAGGGTTAGGGTTAGGGTTAGGGTTAGGGTACGGGTTAGGGTTAGGGTACAGGTTAGGGTTAGGGTTAGGGTTAGGTTAGGGTTAGGAAAGCGTTAGTGTTAGGGTTAGGGTTAGGGTTAGGGTACGGGTTAAGGTTAGGGTTAGGGTACGGGTTAGGGTCAGTGTTAGGGTTAGGGTTAGGGTACGGGTTAGGATTAGGGTTAGGGTTAGGGTTAGGGGTTAGGGGTTACGGTTAGTGTTATCGTTAGTGTTAGGGTTAGGGTACGGGTTAGGGTACGGGTTAGGGTTAGGGTATGGGTCAGGGTATGGGTTAGGGTTAGGGTTAGGGTTAGGGTACGGGTTAGGGTGAGGGTACGGGGTAGGGTTAGGGTTAGGGTACGTGTTAGGTTTAGGGTTAGGGTTAGGGTTAGGGTTAGGGTTAGGGAACGGGTTAAGTTTAGGGTTAGGGTTAGGGTACGGGTTAGGGTTAGGGTTAGGGTACAGGTTAGGTTTAGGGTTAGGGGTTAGGGTTAGGCTTAAGGTTAGGGTAGGGTTAGGGTACGGGTTAGGGTTAGGGTACGGGTTAGGGTTAGGTTTAGGGTTAGGTTTAGCGTAACGGTTAGGGTTAGGGTTAGGGTTAGGGTTAGGTTTAGGGTTAGGGTATGGGTTAGGGTTAGGGTACGGGTTAGGGTTAGGGTACGGGTTAGCGTTAGGGTTAGGGTTAGGGTTAGGTTTAGGAAAGGGTTAGGGTTAGGGTACGGGTTAGGGTTAGGTTTAGGGGTAGGGTTACGGTTAGGGTACGGGTTAGGGTTAGGGTACGGGTTAGGGTTATGGTACGGGTTAGGGTTAGGGTTAGGGTTAGGGTACGGATTAGGGTTAGGGTACGGGTTAGGGTTAGGGTTAGGGTTACGGTTAGCGTACGGGTTAGGGTTAGGGTTAGGGTAAGGGTACGGGTTAGGGTACGAGTTAGGGTTAGGTTTAGGGTTGGGTACAGTTTAGGGTTAGGGTTAGGGTTCGGGGTGGGGTTAGGGTTAGGGTACGGGTTAGGGTTAGAGTTAGGGTTAGGGTAAGGATTAGGGTACGGGTTAGGGTTAGGGTTAGGTTTAGTGTTAGGTTTAGGGTACGGGTTAGGGTTAGGGTTAGGGTAAGTGTTAGGATTAGGTTACGGGTTAGGGTACGGGTTAGGGTTAGGGTACGGGTTAGGGTACGGGTTAGATTAGGGTTAGGGTTAGGGTTAGGGTTAGAGCACGGTTTAGGATTAGGGTTCCGGGTAGGGTTAGGGTACGGGTTAGGGTTAGGCTTAGCGTACAGGTTAAGGTTAGGGTTAGGGGTTAGGTTTAGGGTTAGGGTTAGGGTACGGGTTAGTGTTAGGGTACGGGTTAGTGTTAGGGTTAGGTTTAGGGTACGGGTTAGGGTTAGGGTACGGGTTAGGATTAGGGTTAGGGTACGGGTTAGGGTTAGGGTTTGGGGTTAGGGTTAGGGTTAGGGTTAGGGTTAGGGTTAGGGTACGGGTTAGGGTTAGGGTACGGGTTAGTGTTAGGGTTAGGGTTACGGTTGGCGTACGGGTTAGGGTTAATTTTAGGGTTAGGGTTAGGGTTAGGGTATGGATTAGGGTTAGGGTAGGAATGGGTTAGGGTTAGGGTTAGGGTACGGGTTAGGGTTAGGGTACGGATTAGGGTACGGGTTAGGGTTAGGGTTAGGTTTAGTGTTAGGGTACGGGTTAGTGTTAGGGTTAGGTTTAGGGTTAGGCTTAGGGTACGGGTTAGGGTTAGGGTACGGGTTAGGGTACGGGTTAGGGTTAGGGTTAGGTTTAGTGTTAGGGTACGGGTTAGTGTTAGGGTTAGGTTTAGGGTTAGGCTTAGGGTACGGGTTAGGGTACGGGTTAGGGTTATGGTACGGGTTAGGGTTAGGGTACGGGTTAGGATTAGGGTTAGTGTACGGGTCAGGGTTAGGGTTGTGGGTTAGGGTTAGGGTTAGGGTTAGGGTACGGGTTAGGGTTAGGGTACGGGTTAGGGTTAGGGTTAGGGTTAGGGTTAGCGTACGGGTTAGGGTTAGGGTTAGGGTTAGGGTACGGGTTAGGGTTAGGGTACGGTTTAGGGTTAGGTTTAGGAAAGAGTTAGGGTTAGGGTTAGGTACGGGTTAGGGTTAGGGTACGGGTTAGGGTTAGGGTTAGAGTTAGGGTTAGCGTACGGGTTAGGGTTAGGGTTAGGGTTAGGGTTAGTGTACGGGTTAGGGTTAGGGTACGGGTTAGGGTCAGGGTTAGGGTTAGGGTTAGGGTTAGGGTACGGGTTAGGTTAGGGTTAGGGTTAGGGTTAGGGTTAGGGCACGGTTTAGGATTAGGGTTCCGGTTAGGGTTAGGGTACGGGTTAGGGTTAGGCTTAGCGTACGGGTTAGGGTTAGGGTTAGGTGTTAGGATTAGGGTTAGGGTTAGGGTACGGGTTAGTGTTAGGGTACAGGTTAGGGTTAGGGTTAGGTTTAGGGTACGGGTTAGGGTTAGGGTACGGGTTAGGATAAGGGTTAGGGTGCGGGTTAGGGTTAGGGTTTAGGGTTAGGGTTAGGGTTAGGGTTAGGGTTAGGTTTAGGGTACGGGTTAGGGTTAGGGTACGGGTTAGGGTTAGGGTTAGGGTTACGGTTGGCGTACGGGTTAGGGTTAATTTTAGGGTTAGGGTTAGAGTTAGGGTACGGATTAGGGTTAGGGTAGGAAAGGGTTAGGGTTAGGGTTAGGGTACGTGTTAGGGTTAGGGTACGGATTAGGGTTAGGGTTAGAGTTAGGGTTAGCGTACGGGTTAGGGTTAGGGTTAGGGTACGGGTTAGGGTTAGGGTTAGGGTTAGGGTTAGGGTTAGGAAAGGGTTAGTGTTAGGGTTAGGGTAGGGTTAGGGTACGGGTTAAGGTTAGGGTTAGGGTACGGGTACGGGTTAGGGTTAGGGTTAGGGTTAGGGTACGGGTTAGGGTTAGTGTTAGGGTACGGGTTAGGGTTAGGGTACGGGTTAGGGTACGGGTTAGGGTTAGGGTTAGGTTTAGTGTAGGGTACGGGTTAGTGTTAGGGTTAGGTTTAGGGTTAGGCTTAGGGTACGGGTTAGGGTACGGGTTAGGGTTAGGGTACGGGTTAGGGTTAGGGTTAGGGTTAGGTTTAGGAAAGGGTTAGGGTTAGGGTTAGGGTACGGGTTAGGTTTAGGTTTAGGGTTAGGGTTAGGGTATGGGTTAGGGTTAAGGTACGGGTTAGGGTTAGGGTACGTGTTAGGGTACGGGTTAGGGTTAGGGTTAGGGTACGGGTTAGGGTTAGGGTTGGGTTAGGGTTAGGGTTAGGGTACGGGTTAGGGTTAGGGTACGGGTTAGGGTACGTGTTAGGGTTAGGGTTAGGTTTAGGGTTAGGGTACGGGTTAGTGTTAGGGTTAGGGTTCGTGTTGTGGTTAGGGTTAGGGTACGGGTTAGGGTTAGAGATAGGTTTAGGGTACGGGTTAGCGTTAGGGTGCGGGTTAGGTTTAGGGTTATGTTTAGGTTTAGGGTACGGGTTAGGGTTAGGGTTAGGTTTAGGGTTAGGGGATAGGGGTTACGGTTAGGGTTATGGTTAGGGTTAGGGTTAGGGTACGGGTTAGGGTACGGGTTAGGGTTAGGGTTAGGTTTAGTGTTAGGGTACGGGTTAGTGTTAGGGTTAGGGTTAGGTTTAGGAAAGGGTTAGGGTTAGGGTTAGGGTTTCGGGTTAGGTTTAGGGTTAGGGTTAGGGTTAGGGTTCGGGTTACGGTTAGGGTACGGGTTAGGGTTAGGGTTAGGGTTAGGGTACGGCTTAGGGTTAGGGTTAGGGTTAGGGTAAGGAAAGGGTTAGGGTTAGGGTTAGGGTACGGGTTAGGGTTAGGGTTAGAGTTAGGGTTAGGGTATGGGTTAGGGTTAGGGTTAGGGTTAGGGTTAGGTTACGGGTTAGGGTTAGGGTTAGGGTACAGGTTAGGGTTAGGTTTAGGGTTAGGGTTAGGGTACGGGTTAGGGTTAGGGTACGGGTTAGGGTACATGTTAGGGTTAGGGTACGGTTTAGTGTTAGGGTTAGGGGTTATGGTTAGTGTTAGGGTTAGGTTAGGGTACGGGTTAGGTTTAGGGTACCGGTTAGGGTTATGGATAGGTACGGTTTAGGGTGAGGGTACGGGTTAGGGTTAGGGTACGGGTTAGGGTTAGTGTTAGGGTACGGGTTAGGGTTAGGGTTAAGGTTAGGGTTAGGGTACGGGTTAGGGTTAGCGTTAGGGTTAGTGGTAGGGTTAGCGTACAGGTTAGGGTTAGGGTTCGGGTTAGGGTTAGGGTACGGTTTAGGGTTAGGGTACGGGTTAGTGTTAGGGTTAGTGTTAGGGTTAGGGTTAGGGTTAGCAAAGGGTTAGGGTTAGGGTTAGGGTTAGGGTTAGGGTTAGGAAAGGGTTAGTGTTAGGGTTAGGGTAGGGTTAGGGTACGGGTTAAGGTTAGGGTTAGGGTACGGGTACGGGTTAGGGTTAGGGTTAGGGTTAGGGTACGGGTTAGGGTTAGTGTTAGGGTACGGGTTAGGGTTAGGGTACGGGTTAGGGTACGGGTTAGGGTTAGGGTTAGGTTTAGTGTTAGGGTACGGGTTAGTGTTAGGGTTAGGTTTAGGGTTAGGCTTAGGGTACGGGTTAGGGTACGGGTTAGGGTTAGGGTACGGGTTAGGGTTAGGGTTAGGGTTAGGTTTAGGAAAGGGTTAGGGTTAGGGTTAGGGTACGGGTTAGGTTTAGGGTTAGGGTTAGGGTATGGGTTAGGGTTAAGGTACGGGTTAGGGTTAGGGTATGTGTTAGGGTACGGGTTAGGGTTAGGGTTAGGGTACGGGTTAGGGTTAGGGTTGGGTTAGGGTTAGGGTTAGGGTACGGGTTAGGGTTAGTTTACGGGTTAGGGTACGTGTTAGGGTTAGGGTTAGGTTTATGGTTAGGGTACGGGTTAGTGTTAGGGTTAGGGTTCGTGTTGTGGTTAGGGTTAGGGTACGGGTTAGGGTTAGAGATAGGTTTAGGGTACGGGTTAGCGTTAGGGTATGGCTTAGGTTTAGGGTTATGTTTAGGTTTAGGGTACGGGTTAGGGTTAGGGTTTGGTTTAGGGTTAGGGGATAGGGGTTACGGTTAGGGTTATGGTTAGGGTTAGGGTTAGGGTACGGGTTAGGGTACGGGTTAGGGTTAGGGTTAGGTTTAGTGTTAGGGTACGGGTTAGTGTTAGGGTTAGGGTTAGGTTTAGGAAAGGGTTAGGGTTAGGGTTAGGGTTTCGGGTTAGGTTTAGGGTTAGGGTTAGGGTTAGGGTTCGGGTTACGGTTAGGGTACGGGTTAGGGTTAGGGTTAGGGT
Source organism: Urocyon cinereoargenteus (assembly GCA_032313775.1). Classification (NCBI taxonomy): domain Eukaryota; kingdom Metazoa; phylum Chordata; class Mammalia; order Carnivora; family Canidae; genus Urocyon; species Urocyon cinereoargenteus. Next base: position 23,280 of record JAVLSZ010000152.1, on the reverse strand, counting down.
TAGGGTACGGCTTAGTGTTAGGGTTAGGGTTAGGGTTAGGGTTAGGTTACGGGTTAGGGTTAGGGTTAGGGTACGGGTTAGGGTTAGGTTTAGGGTTAGGGTTAGGGTACGGGTTAGGGTTAGGGTACGGGTTACGGTACATGTTAGGGTTAGGGTACGGTTTAGTGTTAGGGTTAGGGGTTAGGGTTAGGGTTAGTGTTAGGGTTAGGTTAGGGTACGGGTTAGGTTTAGGGTACGGGTTAGGGTTAGGGATAGGTACGGTTTAGGGTGAGGGTACGGGTTAGGGTTAGGGTACGGGTTAGGGTTAGGGTTAGGGTACGGGTTAGGGTTAGGGTTAGGGTTAAGGTTAGGGTTAGGGTACGGGTTAGGGTTAGCGTTAGGTTTAGTGGTAGGGTTAGCGTACAGGTTAGGGTTAGGGTTCGGGTTAGGGTTAGGGTACGGTTTAGGGTTAGGGTTACTGTTAGGGTTAGGGTTAGGGTTAGCAAAGGGTTAGGGTTAGGGTTAGGGTTAGGGTACGGGTTAGGGTTAGGTTTAGGGTACGGGTTAGGGTTAGGGATAGGGTTAGGGTTAGGGTTAGGGTACTGGTTAGGGTTAGGGTTATTGTTAGGGGTTAAGAGTTAGTTTTAGGGTTAGGGTTAGTGTTAGCGTACAGGTTAGGGTTAGGGTACGGGTTAGGGTTAGGTTTAGGGTTGGGTACAGTTTAGGGTTAGGGTTAGGGTTAGGGTTAGCGTACGGGTTTGGGTTAGGGTTAGGGTACGGGTTAGGGTTAGGGTTAGGGTTAGGGTTAGCGTACGGGTTAGGGTTAGGGTTAGGGTTAGGGTACGGGTTAGGGTACGAGTTAGGGTTAGGGTTAGGGTGGGTTACAGTTTACGGTTAGGGTTAGGGTTCGGGTTGGAGTTAGGGTTAGGTTACGGGTTAGGGTTAGGGTACGGGTTAGGTTTAGGGTTAGGGTTAGGGTTAGCGTACGGGTTAGGGTTAGGGTTAGGGTTAGGGTTAGGGTACGGGTTAGGGTTAGGGTACGGATTAGGGTTAGGGTAGGAAAGGTTTAGGTTTCGGGTTAGGGTACGGTTTAGGGTTAGGTTACGGGTTAGGGTTAGGGTTAGAGTTAGGGTTAGCGTACGGGTTAGGGTTAGGGTTAGGGTTAGGGTACGGTTTAGGGTAAGTGATAAGTTTAGGGTTAGGGTTAGGAAAGGGTTAGTGTTAGGGTTAGGGTAGGGTTAGGGTACGGGTTAAGGTTAGGATTAGGGTACGGGTTAGGGTTAGGTTTAGGGTTAGGTTTAGGGTACGGGTTAGGGTTAGGTTTAGGGTTAGGGTTAGGGGTTAGGGGTTACGGTTAGGGTTATGGTTAGTGTTAGGTTTAGGGTACGTGTTAGGGTACGTGTTAGGGTTAGGGTACGGGTTAGATTTATGGTACGGGTTAGGGTTAGGGTAAGGGTTAGGGTTAGGTTTAGGGTTAGGGTACGGGTTGGGGTTAGGGTTAGGGTTAGGGTTAGTGTACGGGTTAGGGTTAGGGTTAGGGTTAGGGTTAAGGTACGGGTTAGGGTTAGGGTTAGGGTTAGGGTTAGGGTTAGGTTACGGGTTAGGGTTAGGGTTAGGGTACGGGTTAGGGTTAGGTTTAGGGTTAGGGTTAGGGTACGGGTTAAGTTTAGGGTACGGGTTAGGGTACGTGTTAGGGTTAGGGTACGGTTTAGTGTTAGGGTTAGGGGTTAGGGTTAGGGTTAGGGTTAGGGTTAGGTTAGCGTACGGGTTAGGTTTAGGGAACGGGTTAGGGTTAGGGATAGGTACGGGTTAGGGTGAGGGTACCGGTTAGGGTTAGGGTACGGGTTAGGGTTAGGGTTAGGGTACGGGTTAGGGTTAGGGTTAGGGTTAAGGTTAGGGTTAGGGTACGGGTTAGGGTTAGGGTTAGGGTTAGGGTTAGTGGTAGGGTTAGCGTACAGGTTAGGGTTAGGGTTCGGGTTAGGGTTAGGGTACAGTTTAGGGTTAGGGTACGGGTTAGGGTTAGGGTTAGAGTTAGGGTTAGCAAAGGGTTAGGGTTAGGGTTAGGGTTAGGGTACGGGTTAGGGTTAGGTTTAGGGTTAGGGTACGGGTTAGGGTTATGGTTATTGTTAGGGGTTAGGGGTTAGTTTTAGGGTTAGGGTTAGTGTTAGGGTACGGGTTAGGGTTAGGGTACGGGTTAGGGTTGGGTTTAGGGTTGGGTACAGTTTAGGGTTAGGGTTAGGGTTCGGGTTGGGGTTAGGGTTAGGGTACGGGTTAGGGTTAGGGTTAGGGTTAGTGTTAGCATACGGGTTAGGGTAAGGGTTAGGGTTAGGGTTAGGGTACGGGTTAGGGTACGATTTAGGGTTAGGGTTATGGTTGGGTACAGTTTAGGGTTAGGGTTAGGGTTCGGGTGGAGTTAGGGTTAGGGTACGGGTTAGGGTTAGGGTACGGGTTAGGGTTAGGTTTAGGGTTAGGGTTAGCGTACAGGTTAGGGTTAGGGTTAGGGTAAGGGTATGGGTTAGGGTTAGGGTACGGTTTAGGGTTAGGGTCGGAAAGGGTTAGGGTTAGGGTTAGGGTACGGGTTAGGGTTAGGGTACGGGTTAGGGTTAGGGTTAGAGTTAGGGTTAGCGTACGGGTTAGGGTTAGGTTTAGGGTTAGGGTACGGGTTAGGGTACGGGTTAGGGTTAGGGTTAGGGCTAGAAAGGGTTAGTGTTAGGGTTAGGGTAGGGTTAGGGTACGGGTTAAGGTTAGGGTTAGGGTACGGGTTAGGGTTAGGGTTAGGGTTAGGGTACGGGTTAGGGTTAGGTTTAGGGTTAGGGTTAGGGGTTAGGGGTTACGGTTAGGGTTATGGTTAGTGTTAGGGTTAGGGTACGGGTTAGGGTACGGGTTAGGGTTAGGGTACGGGTTAGATTTATGGTACGGGTTAGGGTTAGGGTACGGGTTAGGGTTAGGGTACGTGTTAGGGTTAGTGTACGGGTTAGGTTTAGGGTTAGGGATAGGGTTAGGGTACGGGTTAGGGTTAGGTTACGGGTTAGGGTAAGGGTACGGGTACGGGTTAGGTTTAGGTTTAGGGGTTAGGGTTAGGGTTAGGGTACGGGATAGGGGTAGGGTACGGGTTAGGGTTAGGGTTAGGTTTAGGGTTAGATTTAGGGTTAGCGTACGGGTTAGGTTTAGGTTTAGGGTTAGGGTTAGGGTTAGGGTACGTGTTAGGGTTAGTGTACGGGTTAGGGTTAGGGTTAGGGTACGGGTTAGGGTTAGGTTTAGGTTTAGGGTACGGGTTAGGGTTAGGGTTAGGCGTTAGGGTAGTGTACGGGTTAGTGTTAGGTTTAGGGTTAGGGTACGGATTAGGGTTAGGGTTAGGGTTAGTGTTAGGGTTAAAGTACGGGTTAGGGTTAGGGTTAGGGTTAGGGTTAGGGTTAGGGGTTAGGGGTTAGTGTTAGGGTAAGGGTTAGGGTTAGGGTTAGGGTACGGGTTAGGGTACGAGTTAGGGTATAGGGTTGGGGTTGGGTACAATTTAGGGTTAGGGTTAGGGTTCGGGTTGGGTTTAGGTTTAGGGTACGGGTTAGGGTTAGGTTTAGGGTTAGGGTTAGGTTTAGGGTATGGGTTAGGGTTAGGGTTAGGGTTAGGGTTAGGGTTAGGTTTAGGGTACGGGTTAGGGTTAGGGTTAGGGTAAGGGTTAGGGTTAGGGTACGGGTTAGGGTACGGTTTAGGGTTAGGGTACGGGTTAGGGTACGGGTTAGGGTACGGGTTAGGGTTAGGGTTAGGTTTAGGGCATGGTTTAGGGTTAGGGTAAGTGTTAGGGTTAGGGTATGGGTTAGGGTTAGGCTTAGCGTACGGGTTAGGGTTAGGGTTAGGGTTAGGATTAGGTATAGGGTACGGGTTAATGTTAGGGTACGGGTTAGGGTTAGGGTTAGGTTTAGGGTACGGGTTAGGGTTTAGGGTACGGGTTAGGATTAGGGTTAGGGTATGGGTTAGGGTTAGGGTTTGGGGTTAGGTTTAGGGTTAGGGTTAGGGTTAGGGTACGGGTTAGGGTTAGGGTACGGGTTAGGGTTAGGGTTAGGGTTACGGTTATCGTACGGGTTAGTGTTAGGTTTAGGGTTAGGGTTAGGGTTAGGGTAAGGGTTAGTGTTAGGGTACGGATTAGGGTTAGTGTAGGAAAGGGTTAGGGTTAGGGTTAGGGTACGGGTTAGAGTTAGGGTACGGGTTAGGGTTAGGGTTAGAGTTAGGGTTAACGTACGGGTTAGGCTTAGGGTTAGGGTTAGGGTTAGGGTACGGGTTAGGGTTAGGGTTAGGGTTAGTGTTAGGGTTAGGAAAGAGTTAGTGTTAGGGTTAGGGTAGGGTTAGGGTACGGGTTAAGGTTAGGGTTAGGGTACGGGTTAGGGTACGGGTTAGGGTTAGGGTTAGGGTTAGGGTACGGGTTAGGGTTAGGGTTAGGGTTAGGGTTAGGGGTTAGGGGTTACGGTTAGGGTTATGGTTAGGGTTAGGGTTAGGGTACGGGTTAGGGTACGGGTTAGTTTTAGGGTTAGGTTTAGTGTTAGGGTACGTCTTAGTGTTAGGGTTAGGGTTAGGGTTAGGGTTAGGGTACGGGTTAGGGTACGGGTTAGTGTTAGGGTACGGGTTAGGGTTAGGGTTAGGGTTAGGTTTAGGAAAGGGTTAGGGCTAGGGTTAGGGTACGGGTTAGGGTTAGGTTTAGGGTTAGGGTTAGGGTATGGGTTAGGGTTAAGGTACGGGTTAGGGTTAGGGTACGGGTTAGGGTACGGTTTAGGGTTAGGGTTAGGTTTAGGGTTAGGTTACGGGTTAGGGTTAAGGTACGGATTAGGGTTAGGGTTAGGGTTAGTGTTAGGGTTAAAGTACGGTTTAGGGTTAGGGTTAAGGTTAGGGTTAGGGTTAGGTGTTAGGGGTTAGTGTTAGGGTAGGGGTTAGGGTTAGGGTTAGGGTACGGGTTAGGGTACGAGTTATGGTTAGGGTTAGGGTTGGGTACGTGTTAGGGTTAGGGTTAGGGTTCGTGTTGGGGTTAGGGTTAGGGTACGGGTTAGTGTTAGAGTTAGGTTTAGGGTACGGGTTAGGGTTAGGGTACGGGTTAGGATTAGGGTTAGGGTACGGGTCAGGGTTAGGGTTGGAGGTTAGGGTTAGGGTTAGGGTTAGGGTTAGGGTTAGGGTACGGGTTAGGTTTAGGGTTAGTGTTAGGGTTAGCGTACGGGTTAGGGTTAGGGTTAGGGTTTGGGTTAGGGTACGGGTTAGGGTTAGGGTTAGGAAAGATTTAGGGTTAGGGTTAGGGTACGGGTTAGGTTTAGGGTACGGGTTAGAGTTAGGGTAGAGTTAGGGTTAGCGTACGGGTTAGGGTTAGGGTAAGGGTTAGGGTTAGGGTTAGGGTTAGTGTACGGGTTAGGATTAGGGTACGGGTTAGTGTTAGGGTTAGGGTTAGGGTTCGGGTTAGGAAAGGGTTAGTGTTAGGGTTAGGGTTAGGGTTAGGGTACGGGTTTAGGTTAGGCTTAGGGTACGGGTTAGGGTTAGGTTTAGGGTTAGGGTACGGGTTAGGGTTAGGGTTAGGTACGGGTTAGGTTTAGGGTACGGGTTAGGGTACGTGTTAGGGTTAGGGTACGGGTTAGGGTTAGGGTTAGGGGTTAGGTTTAGGGTTAGGTTTAGGGTTAGTGTACGGGTTAGGTTTAGGGTACGGCTTAGGGTTAGCGATAGGGTACGGGTTAGGGTGAGTGTACGGGTTAGGGTTAGGGTTAGGGTACGTGTTAGGGTTAGGGTTAGGGGATAGGGGTTACGGTTAGGGTTATGGTTAGGGTTAGGGTTAGGGTACGGGTTAGGGTACGGGTTAGGGTTAGGGTTAGGTTTAGTGTTAGGGTACGGGTTAGTGTTAGGGTTAGTGTTAGGGTTAGGAAAGGGTTACGGTTAGGGTTAGGGTACGGGTTAGGGTTAGGGTTAGCGTTAGGGTTAGGTGTTAGGGTTAGGGTTAGGGTACGGGTTAGCGTTAGGGTATGGGTTAGGGTACGGGTTAGGGTTAGGGTTCGGGTACGGGTTAGTGTTAGGGTTAGTGTTAGGGTACGGGTTAGGGTTAGTTTTAGGGTTAGGGTACGGGTTAGGGTTAGGATTAGGGGTTAGGGTTAGGGTATGGGTTAGAGATAGGGTTAGGTTTAGGGTTAGGGTTAGAGTACGGGTTAGAGTTAGGGTTAGGGTTAGGTTTATTGTACGGGTTAGGGTTAGGGTTATGGTTAGGGTTAGGGTGCGGGTTTGGGTTAGGGTTAGAGTTAGGGTTAGGATTAGGGTTAGGGTCCGGGTTAGGGTTAGGGTACGGGTTAGGTTAAGGGTACGGGTTAGGGTTAGGGGACAGGATAGGGTTAGGGTTAGGGTTAGGAAAGGGTTAGGGTTAGGGTTAGGGTTAGGGTTAGGGTACGGGTTAGGGTTAGGGTTAGGTTTAGGGTTAAGGTACGGGTTAGGGTTAGGGTTAGGGTTAGGGTTAGGTTACGGGTTAGGGTTAGGGTTAGGGTACGGGTTAGGTTTAGGGTTAGGGTTAGGGTACGGGTTAGGTTTAGGGTAAGGGTTAGGGTATGTGTTAGGGTTAGGGTACGGGTTAGTGTTAGGGTTAGGGGATAGGGTTAGAGTTAGTGTTAGGGTTAGGGTTAGGGTACGGGTTAGGTTTAGGGTACGGGTTAGGGTTAGGGATAGTTACGGGTTAGGGTGAGGGTACGGGTTAGGTTTAGGGTACGGGTTAGGGTTAGGGTTAGGGTACGGGTTAGGGTTAGGGTTAGGGTTAAGTTTAGGGTTAGGGTACGGGTTAGGGTTAGGGTTAGGGTTAGTGGTAGGGTTATCGTACAGGTTAGGGTTAGGGTTCGGGTTAGGGTTAGGGTACGGTTTAGGGTTAGGGTTTGGGTTAGGGTTAGGGTTAGGTTTAGCGTTAGGGTTAGGGTTAGACAAGGTTTAGGGTTAGGTTTAGGGTTAGGGTACGGTTTAGGGTTAGGTTTAGGGTACGGATTAGGGTTAGGGATAGGGTTAGGGTTAGGGTTAGGGTACGGGTTAGGGTTAGGTTTATTGTTAGGGGTTAGGGGTTAGTTTTAGGGTTAGGGTTAGTGTTAGGGTACGGGTTAGGGTTAGGGTACGGGTTAGGGTTAGGTTTAGGGATAGGGTTAGGGTACGGGTTAGGGTTAAGGTACGGGTTAGCGTTAGGGTTAGTGTTAGGGTACGGGTTAGGGTTAGGGTTAGGGTACGCGTTAGGATTAGGGTTGGGTAAGGGTTAGGGTTAGGGTTAGGGTACAGGTTAGGGTTAGGGTACGGGTTAGGGTACGGGTTTGGGTTAGGGTTAGTGTTAGGGTTAGGAAAGGGTTAGTGTTAGGGTTAGGGTAGGGTTAGGGTACGGGTTAAAGTTAGGGTTAGGGTACGGGTTAGGGTTAGTGTTAGGGTTAGGGTTAGGGTACGGGTTAGGGTTAGGGTTAGGGTTAGGGTTAGGGGTTAGGGGTTACGGTTAGGGTTATGGTTAGGGTTAGGGTTAGGGTACGGGTTAGGGTACGGGTTAGGGTTAGGGTTAGGTTTAGTGTTAGGGTACGGGTTAGTGTTAGGGTTAGGTTTAAGGTTAGGGTTAGGGTACGGTTAGTTTACGGGTTAGGGTTAGGGTACGGGTTAGGGTTAGGGTTAGGGTTAGGGTACGGGTTAGGGGTAGGGTTAGGTTTAGGGTGCGGGTTAGGGTTAGGGTTAGGGTTTATGGTAGTGTACGGGTTAGGGATAGGGTTAGGGTTAGGGTACGGATTAGGGTTAGGGTTAGGGTTAGTGTTAGGGTTAAAGTACGGGTTAGGGTTAGGGTTAGGGTTAGGGTTAGGGGTTAGGGGTTAGTGTTAGGGTAAGGGTTAGGGTTAGGGTTAGGGTACGGGTTAGGTTAAGATTTAGGGTTAGTGTTAGGGTTGGGTACAGTTTAGGGTTAGGGTTAGGGTTAGGGTTGGGGTTAGGGTTAGGGTACGGGTTAGGGTTAGAGTTACGGTTAGGGTAAGGGTTAGGGTTAGGGTTAGGGTTAGGGTTAGGTTTAGGGTACTGGTTAGGGTTAGGGTAAGGGTTAGGGTACGGGTTAGGGTTAGGGTTAGGGTAAGGGTTAGGGTTAGGGTACGGGTTAGGGTACGGGTTAGGGTTAGGGTACCGGTTAGGGTACGGGTTAGGGTTAGGGTTAGGTTTAGGGTTAGGGTTAGGGCACGGTTTAGGGTTAGGGTACCGGTTAGGGTTAGGGTACGGGTTAGGGTTAGGCTTAGCGTACGGGTTAGGGTTAGGGTTAGGGGTTAGGGTTAGGGTTAGGGTTAGGGTACGGGTTAGTGTTAGGGTACGGGTTAGGGTTAGGGTTAGGTTTAGGGTACGGGTTAGGGTTAGGGTACGGGTTAGGATTAGGATTAGGGTACGGGTTAGGTTTAGGGTTTGGGGTTAGGGTTAGGGTTAGGGTTAGGGTTAGGGTTAGGGTACGGTTTAGGGTTAGGGTACGGGTCTGGGTTAGGGTTAGGGTTACGGTTAGCATACGGGTTAGGTTAGGGTTAGGGTTAGGGTTAGGGTACGGATTAGGGTTAGGGTAGGAAAGGGTTAGGGTTAGGGTTAGGGTACGGGTTAGGGTTAGGGTACGGGTTAGGGTTAGGGTTAGAGTTAGGGTTAGCGTACGGGTTTGGGTTAGGGTTAGGGTTAGGGTTAGGGTACGGGTTAGGGTTAGGGTTAGGGTTAGGGTTAGGAAAGGGTTAGGGTTAGGGTTAGGGTTAGGGTTAGGTGTTAGGGGTTACGGTTAGGGTTATGGTTAGGGTTAGGGTTAGGGTACGGGTTATCGTACGGGTTAGGGTTAGGGTTAGGTTTAGTGTTAGGGTACGGGTTAGTGTTAGGGTTAGGTTTAGGGTTAGGGTTAGGGTACGGGTTAGGGTACGGGTTAGGTTTAGGGTACGGGTTAGGGTTAGGGTTAGGGTTAGGGTTAGGTTTAGGAAAGGGTTAGGGTTAGAGTTAGGGTACGGGTTAGGTTTAGTTTTAGGGTTAGGGTTAGGGTATGGGTTAGGTTTAAGGTCCGGGTTAGGGTTAGGGTACGTGTTAGGGTACGGGTTAGGGTTAGGTTTAGGGTACGGGTTAGGGTTAGGGTTGGGTTAGGGTTAGGGTTAGGGTACGGGTTAGGGTTAGGTTACGGGTTAGGGTACGGGTTAGGGTTAGGGTTAGGTTTAGGGTTAGGGTACGGGTTAGGGTTAGGGTACGGATTAGGGTTAGGTTTAGGGTTAGTGTTAGGGTTAAAGTACGGGTTAGGGTTAGGGTTAAGTTTAGTGTTAGGGTTAGGGGTTAGGGGTTAGTGTTAGGGTAAGGGTTAGGGTTAGGGTACGGGTTAGGGTTAGGGTACGGTTTAGGGTTAGGTTTATGGTTAGCGTACGTGTTAGGGTTATGGTTTGGGTACGGGTTAGGGTTAGGTTACGGGTTACGGTTAGGGTTAGGAAAGGGTTAGGGTTAGGGTAAGGGTACGGGTTAGGGTTAGGGTACGGGTTAGGGTTAGGGTTAGGGTACGGGTTAGGGTTAGGGTACGGGTTAGGGTACGTGTTAGGGTTAGGGTTAGGTTTAGGGTTAGGGTACGGGTTAGTGTTAGGGTTAGGGTTCGTGTTGTGGTTAGGGTTAGGGTACGGGTTAGGGTTAGAGATAGGTTTAGGGTACGGGTTAGCGTTAGGGTACGGGTTAGGTTTAGGGTTATGTTTAGGTTTAGGGTACAGGTTAGGGTTACGGTTAGGTTTAGTGTTAGGGGATAGTGGTTACGGTTAGGGTTATGGTTAGGGTTAGGGTTAGGGTACGGGTTAGGGTACGGGTTAGGGTTAGGGTTAGGTTTAGTGTTAGGGTACGGGTTAGTGTTAGGGTTAGGGTTAGGTTTAGGAAAGGGTTAGGGTTAGGGTTAGGGTTTCGGGTTAGGTTTAGGGTTAGGGTTAGGGTTAGGGTTCGGGTTACGGTTAGGGTACGGGTTAGGGTTAGGGTTAGGGTTAGGGTACGGCTTAGGGTTAGGGTTAGGGTTAGGGTAAGGAAAGGGTTAGGGTTAGGGTTAGGGTACGGGTTAGGGTTAGGGTTAGGGTTAGAGTTAGGGTTAGGGTACGGGTTAGGGTTAGGGTTAGGGTTAGGGTTAGGGTTAGGGTTAGGTTACGGGTTAGGGTTAGGGTTAGGGTACGGGTTAGGGTTAGGTTTAGGGTTAGGGTTAGGGTACGGGTTAGGGTTAGGGTACGGGTTAGGGTACATGTTAGGGTTAGGGTACGGTTTAGTGTTAGGGTTAGGGTTAGTGTTAGGGTTAGGTTAGGGTACGGGTTAGGTTTAGGGTACGGGTTAGGGTTAGGGATAGGTACGGTTTAGGGTGAGGGTACGGGTGAGGGTTAGGGTACGGGTTAGGGTTAGGGTTAGGGTACGGGTTAGGGTTAGGGTTAGGGTTAGGGTTAAGGTTAGGGTTAGGGTACGGGTTAGGGTTAGGGTTAGGGTTAGTGGTAGGGTTAGCGTACAGGTTAGGGTTAGGGTTCGGGTTAGGGTTAGGGTACGGTTTAGGGTTAGGGTTTGGGTTAGGGTTAGGGTTAGGTTTAGCGTTAGGGTTAGGGTTAGACAAGGTTTAGGGTTAGGTTTAGGGTTAGGGTACGGTTTAGGGTTAGGTTTAGGGTACGGATTAGGGTTAGGGATAGGGTTAGGGTTAGGGTTAGGGTACGGGTTAGGGTTAGGTTTATTGTTAGGGGTTAGGGGTTAGTTTTAGGGTTAGGGTTAGTGTTAGGGTACGGGTTAGGGTTAGGGTACGGGTTAGGGTTAGGTTTAGGGATAGGGTTAGGGTACGGGTTAGGGTTAAGGTACGGGTTAGCGTTAGGGTTAGTGTTAGGGTACGGGTTAGGGTTAGGGTTAGGGTACGCGTTAGGATTAGGGTTGGGTAAGGGTTAGGGTTAGGGTTAGGGTACAGGTTAGGGTTAGGGTACGGGTTAGGGTACGGGTTTGGGTTAGGGTTAGTGTTAGGGTTAGGAAAGGGTTAGTGTTAGGGTTAGGGTAGGGTTAGGGTACGGGTTAAAGTTAGGGTTAGGGTACGGGTTAGGGTTAGTGTTAGGGTTAGGGTTAGGGTACGGGTTAGGGTTAGGGTTAGGGTTAGGGTTAGGGGTTAGGGGTTACGGTTAGGGTTATGGTTAGGGTTAGGGTTAGGGTACGGGTTAGGGTACGGGTTAGGGTTAGGGTTAGGTTTAGTGTTAGGGTACGGGTTAGTGTTAGGGTTAGGTTTAAGGTTAGGGTTAGGGTACGGTTAGTTTACGGGTTAGGGTTAGGGTACGGGTTAGGGTTAGGGTTAGGGTTAGGGTACGGGTTAGGGGTAGGGTTAGGTTTAGGGTGCGGGTTAGGGTTAGGGTTAGGGTTTATGGTAGTGTACGGGTTAGGGATAGGGTTAGGGTTAGGGTACGGATTAGGGTTAGGGTTAGGGTTAGTGTTAGGGTTAAAGTACGGGTTAGGGTTAGGGTTAGGGTTAGGGTTAGGGGTTAGGGGTTAGTGTTAGGGTAAGGGTTAGGGTTAGGGTTAGGGTACGGGTTAGGTTAAGATTTAGGGTTAGTGTTAGGGTTGGGTACAGTTTAGGGTTAGGGTTAGGGTTAGGGTTGGGGTTAGGGTTAGGGTACGGGTTAGGGTTAGAGTTACGGTTAGGGTAAGGGTTAGGGTTAGGGTTAGGGTTAGGCTTAGGGTTAGGGTACTGGTTAGGGTTAGGGTAAGGGTTAGGGTACGGGTTAGGGTTAGGGTTAGGGTAAGGGTTAGGGTTAGGGTACGGGTTAGGGTACGGGTTAGGGTTAGGGTACCGGTTAGGGTACGGGTTAGGGTTAGGGTTAGGTTTAGGGTTAGGGTTAGGGCACGGTTTAGGGTTAGGGTACCGGTTAGGGTTAGGGTACGGGTTAGGGTTAGGCTTAGCGTACGGGTTAGGGTTAGGGTTAGGGGTTAGGGTTAGGGTTAGGGTTAGGGTACGGGTTAGTGTTAGGGTACGGGTTAGGGTTAGGGTTAGGTTTAGGGTACGGGTTAGGGTTAGGGTACGGGTTAGGATTAGGATTAGGGTACGGGTTAGGGTTAGGGTTTGGGGTTAGGGTTAGGGTTAGGGTTAGGGTTAGGGTTAGGGTACGGTTTAGGGTTAGGGTACGGGTCTGGGTTAGGGTTAGGGTTACGGTTAGCATACGGGTTAGGTTAGGGTTAGGGTTAGGGTTAGGGTACGGATTAGGGTTAGGGTAGGAAAGGGTTAGGGTTAGGGTTAGGGTACGGGTTAGGGTTAGGGTACGGGTTAGGGTTAGGGTTAGAGTTAGGGTTAGCGTACGGGTTTGGGTTAGGGTTAGGGTTAGGGTTAGGGTACGGGTTAGGGTTAGGGTTAGGGTTAGGGTTAGGAAAGGGTTAGGGTTAGGGTTAGGGTTAGGGTTAGGTGTTAGGGGTTACGGTTAGGGTTATGGTTAGGGTTAGGGTTAGGGTACGGGTTATCGTACGGGTTAGGGTTAGGGTTAGGTTTAGTGTTAGGGTACGGGTTAGTGTTAGGGTTAGGTTTAGGGTTAGGGTTAGGGTACGGGTTAGGGTACGGGTTAGGTTTAGGGTACGGGTTAGGGTTAGGGTTAGGGTTAGGGTTAGGTTTAGGAAAGGGTTAGGGTTAGAGTTAGGGTACGGGTTAGGTTTAGTTTTAGGGTTAGGGTTAGGGTATGGGTTAGGTTTAAGGTCCGGGTTAGGGTTAGGGTACGTGTTAGGGTACGGGTTAGGGTTAGGTTTAGGGTACGGGTTAGGGTTAGGGTTGGGTTAGGGTTAGGGTTAGGGTACGGGTTAGGGTTAGGTTACGGGTTAGGGTACGGGTTAGGGTTAGGGTTAGGTTTAGGGTTAGGGTACGGGTTAGGGTTAGGGTACGGATTAGGGTTAGGTTTAGGGTTAGTGTTAGGGTTAAAGTACGGGTTAGGGTTAGGGTTAAGTTTAGTGTTAGGGTTAGGGGTTAGGGGTTAGTGTTAGGGTAAGGGTTAGGGTTAGGGTACGGGTTAGGGTTAGGGTACGGTTTAGGGTTAGGTTTATGGTTAGCGTACGTGTTAGGGTTATGGTTTGGGTACGGGTTAGGGTTAGGTTACGGGTTACGGTTAGGGTTAGGAAAGGGTTAGGGTTAGGGTAAGGGTACGGGTTAGGGTTAGGGTACGGGTTAGGGTTAGGGTTAGGGTACGGGTTAGGGTTAGGGTACGGGTTAGGGTACGTGTTAGGGTTAGGGTTAGGTTTAGGGTTAGGGTACGGGTTAGTGTTAGGGTTAGGGTTCGTGTTGTGGTTAGGGTTAGGGTACGGGTTAGGGTTAGAGATAGGTTTAGGGTACGGGTTAGCGTTAGGGTACGGGTTAGGTTTAGGGTTATGTTTAGGTTTAGGGTACGGGTTAGGGTTACGGTTAGGTTTAGTGTTAGGGGATAGTGGTTACGGTTAGGGTTATGGTTAGGGTTAGGGTTAGGGTACGGGTTAGGGTACGGGTTAGGGTTAGGGTTAGGTTTAGTGTTAGGGTACGGGTTAGTGTTAGGGTTAGGGTTAGGTTTAGGAAAGGGTTAGGGTTAGGGTTAGGGTTTCGGGTTAGGTTTAGGGTTAGGGTTAGGGTTAGGGTTCGGGTTACGGTTAGGGTACGGGTTAGGGTTAGGGTTAGGGTTAGGGTACGGCTTAGGGTTAGGGTTAGGGTTAGGGTAAGGAAAGGGTTAGGGTTAGGGTTAGGGTACGGGTTAGGGTTAGTGTTAGGGTTAGAGTTAGGGTTAGGGTACGGGTTAGGGTTAGGGTTAGGGTTAGGGTTAGGGTTAGGTTACGGGTTAGGGTTAGGGTTAGGGTACGGGTTAGGGTTAGGTTTAGGGTTAGGGTTAGGGTACGGGTTAGGGTTAGGGTACGGGTTAGGGTACATGTTAGGGTTAGGGTACGGTTTAGTGTTAGGGTTAGGTGTTAGGGTTAGGGTTAGTGTTAGGGTTAGGTTAGGGTACGGGTTAGGTTTAGGGTACGGGTTAGGGTTAGGGATAGGTACGGTTTAGGGTGAGGGTACGGGTGAGGGTTAGGGTACGGGTTAGGGTTAGGGTTAGGGTACGGGTTAGGGTTAGGGTTAGGGTTAGGGTTAAGGTTAGGGTTAGGGTACGGGTTAGGGTTAGGGTTAGGTTTAGTGTTAGGGTACGGGTTAGTGTTAGGGTTAGGGTTAGGTTTAGGAAAGGGTTAGGGTTAGGGTTAGGGTTTCGGGTTAGGTTTAGGGTTAGGGTTAGGGTTAGGGTTCGGGTTACGGTTAGGGTACGGGTTAGGGTTAGGGTTAGGGTTAGGGTACGGCTTAGGGTTAGGGTTAGGGTTAGGGTAAGGAAAGGGTTAGGGTTAGGGTTAGGGTACGGGTTAGGGTTAGTGTTAGGGTTAGAGTTAGGGTTAGGGTACGGGTTAGGGTTAGGGTTAGGGTTAGGGTTAGGGTTAGGTTACGGGTTAGGGTTAGGGTTAGGGTACGGGTTAGGGTTAGGTTTAGGGTTAGGGTTAGGGTACGGGTTAGGGTTAGGGTACGGGTTAGGGTACATGTTAGGGTTAGGGTACGGTTTAGTGTTAGGGTTAGGTGTTAGGGTTAGGGTTAGTGTTAGGGTTAGGTTAGGGTACGGGTTAGGTTTAGGGTACGGGTTAGGGTTAGGGATAGGTACGGTTTAGGGTGAGGGTACGGGTGAGGGTTAGGGTACGGGTTAGGGTTAGGGTTAGGGTACGGGTTAGGGTTAGGGTTAGGGTTAGGGTTAAGGTTAGGGTTAGGGTACGGGTTAGGGTTAGGGTTAGGGTTAGTGGTAGGGTTAGCGTACAGGTTAGGGTTAGGGTTCGGGTTAGGGTTAGGGTACGGTTTAGGGTTAGGGTTTGGGTTAGGGTTAGGGTTAGGTTTAGCGTTAGGGTTAGGGTTAGACAAGGTTTAGGGTTAGGTTTAGGGTTAGGGTACGGTTTAGGGTTAGGTTTAGGGTACGGATTAGGGTTAGGGATAGGGTTAGGGTTAGGGTTAGGGTACGGGTTAGGGTTAGGTTTATTGTTAGGGGTTAGGGGTTAGTTTTAGGGTTAGGGTTAGTGTTAGGGTACGGGTTAGGGTTAGGGTACGGGTTAGGGTTAGGTTTAGGGATAGGGTTAGGGTACGGGTTAGGGTTAAGGTACGGGTTAGCGTTAGGGTTAGTGTTAGGGTACGGGTTAGGGTTAGGGTTAGGGTACGCGTTAGGATTAGGGTTGGGTAAGGGTTAGGGTTAGGGTTAGGGTACAGGTTAGGGTTAGGGTACGGGTTAGGGTACGGGTTTGGGTTAGGGTTAGTGTTAGGGTTAGGAAAGGGTTAGTGTTAGGGTTAGGGTAGGGTTAGGGTACGGGTTAAAGTTAGGGTTAGGGTACGGGTTAGGGTTAGTGTTAGGGTTAGGGTTAGGGTACGGGTTAGGGTTAGGGTTAGGGTTAGGGTTAGGGGTTAGGGGTTACGGTTAGGGTTATGGTTAGGGTTAGGGTTAGGGTACGGGTTAGGGTACGGGTTAGGGTTAGGGTTAGGTTTAGTGTTAGGGTACGGGTTAGTGTTAGGGTTAGGTTTAAGGTTAGGGTTAGGGTACGGTTAGTTTACGGGTTAGGGTTAGGGTACGGGTTAGGGTTAGGGTTAGGGTTAGGGTACGGGTTAGGGGTAGGGTTAGGTTTAGGGTGCGGGTTAGGGTTAGGGTTAGGGTTTATGGTAGTGTACGGGTTAGGGATAGGGTTAGGGTTAGGGTACGGATTAGGGTTAGGGTTAGGGTTAGTGTTAGGGTTAAAGTACGGGTTAGGGTTAGGGTTAGGGTTAGGGTTAGGGGTTAGGGGTTAGTGTTAGGGTAAGGGTTAGGGTTAGGGTTAGGGTACGGGTTAGGTTAAGATTTAGGGTTAGTGTTAGGGTTGGGTACAGTTTAGGGTTAGGGTTAGGGTTAGGGTTGGGGTTAGGGTTAGGGTACGGGTTAGGGTTAGAGTTACGGTTAGGGTAAGGGTTAGGGTTAGGGTTAGGGTTAGGGTTAGGGTTAGGGTACTGGTTAGGGTTAGGGTAAGGGTTAGGGTACGGGTTAGGGTTAGGGTTAGGGTAAGGGTTAGGGTTAGGGTACGGGTTAGGGTACGGGTTAGGGTTAGGGTACCGGTTAGGGTACGGGTTAGGGTTAGGGTTAGGTTTAGGGTTAGGGTTAGGGCACGGTTTAGGGTTAGGGTACCGGTTAGGGTTAGGGTACGGGTTAGGGTTAGGCTTAGCGTACGGGTTAGGGTTAGGGTTAGGGGTTAGGGTTAGGGTTAGGGTACGGGTTAGTGTTAGGGTACGGGTTAGGGTTAGGGTTAGGTTTAGGGTACGGGTTAGGGTTAGGGTACGGGTTAGGATTAGGATTAGGGTACGGGTTAGGGTTAGGGTTTGGGGTTAGGGTTAGGGTTAGGGTTAGGGTTAGGGTTAGGGTACGGTTTAGGGTTAGGGTACGGGTCTGGGTTAGGGTTAGGGTTACGGTTAGCATACGGGTTAGGTTAGGGTTAGGGTTAGGGTTAGGGTACGGATTAGGGTTAGGGTAGGAAAGGGTTAGGGTTAGGGTTAGGGTACGGGTTAGGGTTAGGGTACGGGTTAGGGTTAGGGTTAGAGTTAGGGTTAGCGTACGGGTTTGGGTTAGGGTTAGGGTTAGGGTTAGGGTACGGGTTAGGGTTAGGGTTAGGGTTAGGGTTAGGAAAGGGTTAGGGTTAGGGTTAGGGTTAGGGTTAGGTGTTAGGGGTTACGGTTAGGGTTATGGTTAGGGTTAGGGTTAGGGTACGGGTTATCGTACGCGTTAGGGTTAGGGTTAGGTTTAGTGTTAGGGTACGGGTTAGTGTTAGGGTTAGGTTTAGGGTTAGGGTTAGGGTACGGGTTAGGGTACGGGTTAGGTTTAGGGTACGGGTTAGGGTTAGGGTTAGGGTTAGGGTTAGGTTTAGGAAAGGGTTAGGGTTAGAGTTAGGGTACGGGTTAGGTTTAGTTTTAGGGTTAGGGTTAGGGTATGGGTTAGGTTTAAGGTCCGGGTTAGGGTTAGGGTACGTGTTAGGGTACGGGTTAGGGTTAGGTTTAGGGTACGGGTTAGGGTTAGGGTTGGGTTAGGGTTAGGGTTAGGGTACGGGTTAGGGTTAGGTTACGGGTTAGGGTACGGGTTAGGGTTAGGGTTAGGTTTAGGGTTAGGTTACGGGTTAGGGTTAGGGTACGGATTAGGGTTAGGTTTAGGGTTAGTGTTAGGGTTAAAGTACGGGTTAGGGTTAGGGTTAAGTTTAGTGTTAGGGTTAGGGGTTAGGGGTTAGTGTTAGGGTAAGGGTTAGGGTTAGGGTACGGGTTAGGGTTAGGGTACGGTTTAGGGTTAGGTTTATGGTTAGCGTACGTGTTAGGGTTATGGTTTGGGTACGGGTTAGGGTTAGGTTACGGGTTACGGTTAGGGTTAGGAAAGGGTTAGGGTTAGGGTAAGGGTACGGGTTAGGGTTAGGGTACGGGTTAGGGTTAGGGTTAGGGTACGGGTTAGGGTTAGGGTACGGGTTAGGGTACGTGTTAGGGTTAGGGTTAGGTTTAGGGTTAGGGTACGGGTTAGTGTTAGGGTTAGGGTTCGTGTTGTGGTTAGGGTTAGGGTACGGGTTAGGGTTAGAGATAGGTTTAGGGTACGGGTTAGCGTTAGGGTACGGGTTAGGTTTAGGGTTATGTTTAGGTTTAGGGTACGGGTTAGGGTTACGGTTAGGTTTAGTGTTAGGGGATAGTGGTTACGGTTAGGGTTATGGTTAGGGTTAGGGTTAGGGTACGGGTTAGGGTACGGGTTAGGGTTAGGGTTAGGTTTAGTGTTAGGGTACGGGTTAGTGTTAGGGTTAGGGTTAGGTTTAGGAAAGGGTTAGGGTTAGGGTTAGGGTTTCGGGTTAGGTTTAGGGTTAGGGTTAGGGTTAGGGTTCGGGTTACGGTTAGGGTACGGGTTAGGGTTAGGGTTAGGGTTAGGGTACGGCTTAGGGTTAGGTTTAGGGTTAGGGTAAGGAAAGGGTTAGGGTTAGGGTTAGGGTACGGGTTAGGGTTAGTGTTAGGGTTAGAGTTAGGGTTAGGGTACGGGTTAGGGTTAGGGTTAGGGTTAGGGTTAGGGTTAGGTTACGGGTTAGGGTTAGGGTTAGGGTACGGGTTAGGGTTAGGTTTAGGGTTAGGGTTAGGGTACGGGTTAGGGTTAGGGTACGGGTTAGGGTACATGTTAGGGTTAGGGTACGGTTTAGTGTTAGGGTTAGGTGTTAGGGTTAGGGTTAGTGTTAGGGTTAGGTTAGGGTACGGGTTAGGTTTAGGGTACGGGTTAGGGTTAGGGATAGGTACGGTTTAGGGTGAGGGTACGGGTGAGGGTTAGGGTACGGGTTAGGG